>CAAKHB010002485.1:18463-39596 GCA_901007665.1 Aeoliscus strigatus
TGCAGAGAGAAGAACGCACAGGCGGCATTTTTCATCTCATTCATACTGTTTCATCAGCAGAAAAGAGAGCGGAGGTGTAAAGAAGAACACGATTCAGTTTGTTTGGTTGTTTGTTCTCAAATTAAACAATCTCCAGTCGATAACTCATCACACTAGTTTTCATGCACTTTACTGTTCAGATGTTTCAGTTCTATACGTCTTCATCATGGACAGTCCCCTCCAGTTATTGTGTTTTATCTCTTTTCCACAGCTCACAAAGAGCTGAATGGACATCAGGAATGAACGTACCCCCGGAGCCCAGGAAGCGGTTGCCCTCCCTCACGTGTGGGTGTTTGTCCTCCAGGTGTCTGTCAGGCCAGAGGAGGGTCTCAGACGAGAAGACCACTTTGTGTGCGGCCTGCTGGAACTTCTTCAGCAGCTCTTTGGGACTTGAGGCGAAAATTGCATCATAGCTGGATCGCAGAGAGAGAAGGAAAAAACAATGGTGTGCTGTGTAAGTAAAGAGGGAAATACTCCATGTACGATTCATGTTCCTTTGATTCATCTGTTCAGTGAGTGGGACTACTGTGATAAGTGAGGTCTAAAAACATCTACCTGTCAGTAAAAAGTACGATTTGTTCTTCATCTGTCATTTCCTCCAGAGCTGCTTTAAGGAGTCGCAGTTTCTGGCCTCCTCCTGGAGATGACATGTAGTCGCCTCCTTTCCATATCTGCCCCCGACCAAGCACCTTCAAACACACACACACACACACACACACACACACACACACACACACACACACACACACACACACACACACAACAACTCCCATGATTTGTCATTTGTTTTTGTTTTGTTTGAGTTACATACACTGACCAACTCTTTGCCGACATTCCTACCTTGACAGTGTAGTTGAAGTGTTTCGCTGACTTCAAGAAACGCCTGAAACCATCAGTCTCTTTGGTAGCAACTGTCACAACTACAAGTTTGTCTGGAAGAAACAACATTGAAGGGGGGAAAGGGATTTCAGTGCGTCTGTCTGTTGTTGTGTCCTCAGCAAAACAACTTTTAACATGTTTGGGCATAAAAATTGAACATGTGTTGGTGCCTAATAATAATAATAATAATAATAATATTCAGGCGTTAACAACAAAGCTGTGTGCAGATGTCAACGGTAGACAAAGTAAAGACAGAAAGGTGCATTCCTGGTCCTTGTCACATAACTGTTTGTGTGACATGTGTTTGTAGAACATAATAACTAACATCCTCCATAAGGTGTTTGACTGAGCATAGATACTCAGATGATTGAAGGACACACAGGCTGTCACACCTGACTGATCTGAGGAGCTGAGGGCAAATGATTTACAATATTTAAGAGCAGAAGAAATGGTAAATGATTTGTAATAAACATATAAATAACAATATATAACAATCAATGAGACGTGAACGAACAGTCACCACGTGTTGATCCATTTATCTTCTTCAGGGAAGACTCAGTTAACTTACACACCGCATTCAGACATTCTGTCTCTTTATTTAAAAAAGAACAAAAAACAAAAACGACCAATGTTCAAATTAATTCCCCATTTGGAATTTGGACCCAACTTCTACTTCTACTCAGTGAAAACCCGAGGGAGTCTGCCTGGCAACGAGTGCTGTGACTTCATCATGTCTGACTGCTGCAAAAGTGTATCTAATGAGCATGTATATACGCATACTTCCGTTAAAAAGTAGTTTATTTATTCTCTGAATGTCCCCCAAAAACATCGGTGAAGAAGTAACGTTGGCTCCGGAGGCTGGAGCTAACGATGCTAGCAGCGCTGACAGTCATTCATCGGGGCTCTGTCCACGTCAGCGGCTCGATGGGAGCCTCCTCGGCAAATACGGGGAGAGCTTCCCATCTCCTTGGTTGTGGTATAAAACGCTATTCAGTTCATTTATTTAACTGTTAGTAATTTGTTTGTCTCCGACAAGAAACCAACACGCTACGAGGTAAAGACGCGGAGCTAACGTAACATGAAGAAGCTGGACGAGAATGTTCCACATACTTTTTTGTCCACAGGCATGAACCTATCCGAGAGTTCGAGGTCTTCAAAAGCGGACTGACAGTTCATGAGTTGTTTGCCTGAAACTTCCAGAAGGCTCCAAAAGTTCTCTATGACTGACTAAAGTGAAATGTGGACATTTGTTTGCAAGAATCGCATCTTACCTTCAGAGAATTCCTGACAGTAGTTCAGAGGGAAAAGTGCTCCCACGTATATCACTGACAGCAGCGACAAGAAATGCATCGTTTGAGTTAAAATAGTAACAATAACAACAACAATAAAATAAAAACATTAAATCCCTTTAGCTCCTGTGTAAACCTTTCCTTGTCACACCGACTTTATCCAAAAGCTGCAAACTCGTGTTATCCACCGCCAGCCCGGCCTGGCCTCCTCCTCCCTCCCCCCTCCGCCCTCGTTCCTCCTCTCTCCTCCCTCTAGACACACAGCAAAGTTTGCTTATCTGACTTTGGCAAACGAAATCGAAGTAAACAAACGACACTGACTTTATTACTGTAATTATCACGAGTCGTGTCTTTTTCCAGCTGAAAGAGCCGACATGTCCTGAAGTGACATCTGTCGCCACACACACGTCACAGTGCTGCTTTCACGTGTAATAATTAAAGTAGGGAAAGTGAACTTCCGCGGACGTGAGACGCTGCACGTTCACCTTTTAACCCTTGTTTGCCTTTGACCAACACAAACATCGTTAATGGAATGGGACAAATATTGATTTGTGGCATACTTCCAGTGCCAGAGTTGTTGTGATTTTAAGAAAAGGTCAAGCCTTTCTACACTCTTCAATAAAAAAAAACACTAGCTGGTCTCCAAATGAGCTGCTGTGGTTAAACGAGTCTTTAAAAAAAACCCCTGTGATTGTTCATAACCTGTGATATTTCGAATGTGATCACTTTCCATGTATGGATTGAAATAGAACATGTTGTAGTGTGAAGTCTCATTTCCTACACAATCCTGGATGTACAATCATGGTGCAGAAATATCTCAAGTCAGAACTTGGACACTTGTGGACACTAACTTGTCATCAGACACAACATGCTGCCCATCTGTGTATCAAATGTTTACGTGGTTGGTTATGCAACAGCTTTTTCACATGAACACAAGCAGGTCCTGCTAGAAAACACACAACTGAATGTACAAGAAACCGCACAAAGTTTAATGAGGAAATATGCATTCTTGTCAACACTTTAAGTGGCGGTTTCCCTGCTGCTTTCCTGAAACACACACACACACACACACACACACTTCAGTGTTCAACAGTTGTTTTAACTGCCGTGGCTGCGTGCTGCTGCCACAATTTGAGCCTGCTGTCTCTCATTCCACTTGGACACAACTTACATGGCAGCATTGTGTAGAGGCAAGGTCAAAGGTCAAAATATGAGGGCCAGGCCATGCTGTTGTGTTAGCATTCGATTTAATATGAATAAAAATGAGTTAAAAATATTTCCATCATGCTCATAAATGTATTATTTAAATTTAAAAATATGATAAAATATTCAATGTTAAATTAATTCTATTAAATGATGTTATATTCTACAATAACTGAGCTGTACTGTGCTGTTACAGTAAATATTTTTTATTTATACATCATGAATTTAACATAACAAAAGTATGTGAATTTGACTGGTATGCCGAACAAATGTGAAAGTAAAGAATATTAGTTCTGTTCCTCTTTATGCACTTGACAAAGGCAGAAAAATTAGACAAGTTGCATCTTTACCTGGATTGTTTAAAAACCCCATGGCAACACGTTGTAACGAGGACACGGAGGAACAAGAGGCGGTGTTTAGTTACACATTCACCTTTCGATGGGAATGTTCCCACCACCGACATAAAACACGAGGTCTCAGGTCACAGGTATTTACATTAAGAACCTCCCAACTCCACCTTTTCACTCGGAATGAGAACAGGACTGAGGTCAGTGCGGTGCTTGTACTGAAATGCTATTGTGAGAATGCTATTGAGAGAATTCATTTTGGTTTTTTATTTCTTACGTCGCCACTTTCCACTCTTTTGTTGCTCCCTCCATAGGCGTCCCCATCTTTTTGGGTTCTTCTTGGCACATTTCTGCCTTTTTTCACTCATCTTCTTCACTGTCCGTATCCGCTTCGGATCGCCCTCTTCTACCCTGGTGTGACCCAGAGTTCCAGAGATGCAGCACGGACACATCCGGCGCTTACGTGTCCTCCCGGCTGTCCTGGTGTTTTTATTTCCATTCAAGCAGCTCAGAGTCTTTGGACAAACGGCTGAAAGCTGCGAACCGGGCCTGTTTTTTGTACCTCTGCTGGGGAGATGGTCCACTGGTTCCATATAGTTTGTTACTGGGTCGGATTCATCACATCGTGTTTGTGAATTCGGGCCTGAAGTGCACTCATGCTTCAACGTGTTGGGAGCGTGGGAGCTCCTCTCGAAAAGAGAGCCCGTGTCAGCCCCGGTGTTAGAATGAAGAGTGGCTGTGACCAGCTGCTCTGAACGTTCCAGGGCAGTCGGACCACGGGGACGCGTCGGCAGGTCCTTCCCTTTTAAGCGGCTTCTTCCTGGGATCACAGACCCTGTTCGTCCATGTTCTTCCCCAGCAGATGCGTGTTCAACCCGATGCAGGCAGATTTTCACGTCCGCTGTGATCCCAAACATTAGCTTCAACAGGTGGTCGGACAGGGCACAGGGCTTTGGGGCCAAAGCGGGCAACTGGGGATCTGCAGAGTTCTGCAGAGTAGAGAAAACAATTCAAATCAGTTGTCTGTCAATTGAACTGGTTAAAACTCACCCAGCCCCTCAGGGACGCTATGATGTGAAGAAAACCCTTAATGAAATAGATCAAATGAGGATGCATTAAAAAAAAAGCAATTAATGCAAGTAATGAGGGATGCTAAAAAAAAACAACAAAAAAAACAATAATATTATAAAAAGAGAAATGTGGGAAATTGGGAATGTACAAACAGATGTTTAAAAACAAACCAGATGTACACCTCCACTCACACCACATCATTTCAGACCAAACAACTAACCGCTGGGAGAATATCGGTATGAGCCCCAACGAGCTGGTAGAACCCTCACAATGACTCCGTTTCCACAGAGGAACAGTACCTGCTGGGTGACCCGTGGGGGTCAGGTCAACGGCTTCTTAGTTCTCACTCTGCATCCACCATGGCCGATTTCACTACCAAACCTCTGTGAACCAGTCACTCTAGACTTGACAGGCCACGCCCACACCCTCCATATATGGACACCGGGCTCGACTAACCTTACTGTTCCGTGCTTTTACGGACTGATCTTGATTCATTTCTCTCTTACTTCAGCTGCATATTCACTCTGGTTGTAAATAAAGTGCTTAGCACTTATTATGTGCTGGACATGTCACTGACTGAAGAAGGGATGGCCACAAAAAAGAAAGTAAGAAAGAAAGGTAAAGGAAAGGAACGCCGACAACCTGAGCCTGGGCTGAGGTTTGGATGGTGCAAGGACAAAATGATCCAGGTCCTGCATCTAAATTTAACCATAAATGACCACAGACTAAAATAACAGAGGGGGACAAAGAAGAGCAGATGTGTATTCTACAATCTCCTCTTTCCACTGTGTGTAATGAGAGGGTTGCAGCAGGTGGGTAAAAACTCCCGTTATGTCATGACGCCTAGCAAACAGACCCAACAATCATGTCTTTATTGCATAGTTTTGCATAATTTTTATTTTATTATCTTTGGCACCAACCACCAAGGACCAGTGTTCCAGTTGTATAATGTCAATAAAAAATGACCTCTAATTCACAGGAGCAGCTCTTAGCAAAGGAAAACCTCCTTTTACAGGCTCCTGCGGATGGCCTTCTGCCTCGACCAGTCGGGCTGAAACAGCAGGGAGAGAGAGAGAGACAGAGAGAGAGAGTGGACACCAGCTCCCTCACCTCCGCTGGGGGTGTGTCTGCTTCCATTTCAGGACCTGATCCATCGACGTCGTCTGACGCTTCTTTTCCAGACTCCACGTCCTGCGGCGGTTGTGAGGAGTCGTCATGGCCACAGACACATGTGACCAAGGACGCGCTGCCATCTTCCCCTCCTCCTTCGGCAGACGAGAATCCACCTCCTGCGAGCGTTGAACTGTCCGAACCCCTCGTGTCCGTCTCCAGGTTCTGCTGCGCTGACCCAGAGTCAGCTTTGGGTGGAGTGTATGACACAAATATCACGTTATCCTCCTCCGGAGGAGGAGCGACCGCCGCGGCCTGTTGAGACGATTCATCCACAAAATCGTCATTACAAAGGTCGATCACCTCATCCGACTGCTTGGAAACCACCATGGGCGCGTGCTGACGGGGGGACGAGAGAGAGTTCCTGGACTGGGTGTTGACTACTGACGCTGTGACGTCCTCTCTTCCCTTCTTGGCTGCGTAAAACACTTTCCCTTTGCACATGACCGATGCATTTCCCGGCTCATTCTGACTTTTGGTAAAGTGGGTGTGAGAAACCGACATCGGCGTGACAGGAGGCACACGATGCGCGTCGACGGGGGATGATGTTACCACGTCTTCTTCTTCTTCTATCACCCACTTCATTGGGCTGTTCGGTCTCCTGGAGACCTTTGGGACTAATTTCAAATGGGGTTTGGGGCCTCCTGACGTCATACTCAACTCTGCCCTGCATGGTGGAGTATCGTTCGCTCTGATGGAACCCACACGTGACGGAGAAACCACGCTAGGGGAGCTGGAGCCTTGAACTTGAGCGACATGTGGACCCTGAGGGAGCAGTCGTCTGGGAGGTGCTGGAGACTTTATGGTCATCGGTGAACGCCGATTCCAGACAGTGGGTTGGGGGGCTGGAGAAGTCGAAGCAGCCTTTCCCCCTACTGGTAGAGATCTGGAGAAAACCTTGACAGGAGAAGCTTCCGGGGGCTTCGAGCGTAATTCCTGTTCCCTTATTGGTGTTGTGACTAAGTGTCTGTTAACCATTTGTACAGGAATCAGCCTCAGGATGTTCGTCCCATCAGCTCCAACCGCAGGCATCGCCTGATAGAACACTCCGGTCCCTCTGAAGAGGAAAGAAGAAAACACAGAAATGTTATTATTGTCCAAAGCGTGATGATGCAAGTCAAGATGTTAGTATCGACACTGAGGAGAGTAGAACAGGTGAAATACAGGTGAATTACACCATTTCCAACAAAGTACCAGGACTCAAACTGATGCTTGACAGACCAACAGAACAGTCAGTCAATGTTCTCACTGCAAACTCAGAATAACACAAATCTACTAATGTTTTACATTAATAAACGTTTAACATAATAAATTTAAAGGTCAGAAACTTACTAACATTTAAATTCTGACAAGCAGGTGCTGGTGCTGCTACACACCAAATAAAGAACTGAAGCTCATAGTAAAAACAAACACTTTTGTCTGTTTGTCAGATTCTAATGGAACTGTTCCACGACATACTGAACACTACTACTGTACCTCTGGACTCCATCCACATGTTGACTTGAAGGAAACATAGCGAATAACCTGTTTTTATCACAATTATTTTTCTCAAACAGCACAGCAACTTCATGAGATGGGATAATTCCTGGATCAACATCCAGCGCATAGCCGCATCCCGAAACACAGGATGCTAAATGATAGAGACGGCGTCTTTTGCTATTTCGTCGCTACTTCCGGCGTCGAAGGATCATCGATAGCCGTCTATCGACGTCTAACCACATTGATCAATTAAACTACAATGACAATCGCCTCGGAACAATTTTCACTTTACATCTTCGTTTCAGTTGTGTTCCTGTTGTCTTCTTCTTCCTTGGCTAATGGGGGGCAGCAGACAAGTTAACGTCAATGCTGCCACCCTGTGGAGTTCTTTAGCTCCTGCAACCCAATAATAATAATAATTTATCGCCATAATTTCATTATTTGTGTATTATTTTATTTTTCTAAAGTAGGTGCATACCACAATGAAAATAGAGAAACACAAGTGTCAATAGAGAACACAAGTGTCATTATGACACACAAAGTACATTATACAAAAGCAAAAAAAGGAAATAATATTACCAGTTTCCATAGCTGTTGATTGTGTGGAATAAGGCAACATGAAACATATTACTATCACAGTGCACAAACTGCAGTCTCTAAAACAAACAATGAGTGCCTTGATGCATGTTTATTTCAGTCATCTTTTATTACACTGCAGCTGTTTTACATTTGAATTAATAGTATACAAGGGCAGGAGTCTTTCAAAAATATAAAGAAGCTTTTCAACCTGGTTATGGTTATGGTGCTGCTTTATAACACCATTGTACAGCAGTGTCAACATTAGTGTTCCTGCTTGTTTGCCAGCAGATCATCCAGAATACGCTCACACATGTACAGGCAGCGCGGCACGTGGAAGAACCCTGAAGGAGAAAAGAGGAAAACAACTGACAGGGAGCATCATCTTCACCTTGTAACCCTAAACAACGCACAAGTGTTTCGTCCAGTCTGCATTTCGATAATATCACTTCTTGTAATCACTGGACTTTACAGTCAAATGTGTCTGATTTGATTCATGTTCCCACCTTTAAAGGGGCCTCCTTTAAAATCCAGCGCAACTTTTCCTTCGCGAGTCAAATAACCAAACCATTCACCGTTCTTAGCATCAGGAAACTGCAGAATGGGGCAGAAGCAGATCATATCAGACATTTTTATGTAATTATAATAAAAATAATAATGATAATAATTAAAATAACAACAATAATAATAACTATGAGAAGAATGGAAACGATTGTACCACTTATAATAATAATAATAATAATAACAATAATAATAATTACTACTACTATTATTATGATTATTATTATTATGCTGATCTAATTTACTTATGGTTTTATTTGTCAATATTATTCTGTTTCAGGTTATCAGTATTTATATTCATAACAACGTAATGTTCCATTCTGTTAAATGTGTTATTCTGTTTTTTTATTGATCAGTTTCTTTTTTTTTTGTTTCAGTCTAAACGGACAAGGAACCATAAATACAATAGTAAGTAAAATATTTATGAGTCGCTGGGGATGAAATGGTGAATGTGCCACGATCTGAATGCCTGGACTCATCACACATCTCACTCTGAGGAACTGCACACGTGGATGATCACGTTTGGACTCACGTGGCTGAAGGTGTACTCGTAGAACTGAGCGAATCTGCGCAGCAGCTGTGGTCGGTTGGTGTGTTTGTAGGCCATCAGGAGGGCGACGAGCGCTTCGCAGTGAGGCCACCACAGCTTCATGCTCCACTCCAGCTGCTCAGGAACACAAAGCAGCATCAGGACCCCGGGGGTCACACCACTGACACGTTTTAAAGAGCTGCTACGAACCCCTTCAAGGAAGAGCCCTGACCTGTCACTGTGCTGCAGAGTCAGTAACTCACAGCGACTCGTTTCAGAGCTGTTTGTGTTCCAGTTTCAACACAAAATCACAAGTTGGAAAACATCTGTTCTTGCGTTGGTTGTTAAGTGTGTAACAACACATTGTGTGGTACAACGACAGTGTAACCACATTCCATTGACAACAAATCAAAGAGTCGCGTGTGTACGAGTCCCTGAAATGGAACCAAAGATGGCGTCAGCAGCTCATTCTAAAGCTCATTCTTTTGTTCATTTCAATGACTCTTTATGATTAGTTGTCAGTGTCATGCTGTCACGGTGTGCGTGGAACGCCACCAAGAACAGATGTTTTCCAACCTACTATTTTGTGATGAAACCGTAACGTAAACAACAAACCGACTCGGACGTCTGTTGTCGTTGTTGCTACTGACAACCAGTGCTAGCGTGTTCTGATGAAACGCTGAAATCCCCGATAGTTACGACCTGGGAGAACGCACCATGACTCTACCTGTGTGGGGCAGTGACCATCCACATCCAGGAAGTAGAACAGGCCGCCGTGCTCCTCATCCCAGCCGTACTGACAGGGGAGTTCTATAAACTTGTCCACAGCTGTTCTCTGGAGCTCCTGGTCCGCCCACTCTGCACCGTGCTGAAGGAGGAACCAGCCTGCTTCCAGGGCGTGGCCTGGTCCGCGCAGGAGATGGAGACAAACATGACAAAGAAGTCTTGACTGTTTCCTGTGTGGAGGCGTTTACCTGGGTTCTGCAGTCGTCCTTGGCAACCCGGTAACTCGACTCCCTCCAGGGACGTGTTCTCCACGATGGCGGTGCCGTTTCTCTGCATGCAGACAAAGAGCACGAACAGTGAGCACGTCCCACTGGACAGGCACTGACTAATGAGTGAAACAGGAAGAAAACAAACGACAAATGAGCACTACTCAAGGTTCCAATAATGGAACGCGACGTCTCTAGACTGCCGGCCTCTGATTGGCCACTCAACCGAGAACCAAACCGGCGTTTTTAAACACCAGCAACAGCAATACCGCCTGGCGTCCACTTGTGACGATCATCCAATCACCTGGACATGCTGAAGAATCTGCTGGACGCACCAGCTGCTCAGGTCTTTGTACCTCTGGACCGTCTCCTGGCCCCGCCCCTCACTGAGCTGCTGCACCAGACACAGCATCATCATGGGGACTGCCATGCTGCTGCTGGGGACGTCACCGGGCAGCTGAGGCCTGCCGAGCCCGGCTGGGTCCACCCGGACCCAGTGGATCAGCTGCTCCATCATCTGCTCGGCCTCCAGCTGGTGACCGCCATCAGAGGAGGGACAGAGGGGTCAGATAAAATAAAATAAAATAAAATAAAATAAAATAAAATAAAATAAAATAAAATAAAATAAAATAAAATAAAATAAAATAAAATAAAATTTTAGTCTAGATTTGAAGAGACTCTGGTCAGAAGCATTTATACTCTGACTTTGGGCACTTCAATCAGTGAAAAACAATCCTGTTGGTTAAAAGATGGGCAGCAGCCTTTATAACTAGTTGAAGGTGACTGAGGAAAGACTGGGAGACGCACATAAAGTGCATTTCGACTTTTTCAAGGTTGTGACGGCTTAAAAACATTTGAACTTTGTCCACGTGACGTATCTGGAAAAAACTAGCAGCTGTAAGACAGTATGAACTATAAATGGTGTCATTGTGGCTTCATAAATCTAAGGTAGAACTGTTCCTGTTGACTCTCTCAGTACCTGCATGTCCTCGTCCTCTGTCACCCTGCTCAGTTCGCTCAGGGCCAAGATGTAGAAACATTCACTGAATATGGTCCTCTGGATTTTCACTGGTTTACCATCTCTGGTTAAACAGAAAGCACATTTCCACTGGCTGCTGCTGCTGCTGCTGCTGCTGCTGCTGCTGGAAACACGAGCAAACTTTCTGAGAAAAGCCCCACCTGAAACACGAGAGTAACGGTATTAGGTGGAGACAAGAGTGGTGAAAATGGCCAAAGAATAACATAGATGCTTGTTGAGGACTATTGGAATAATATAATAACAGCAGATTAAAATAATTCATCTAAACTGGGCCCAGAAATTCAATGTACACCTAAAAAGTATCTCTTAAAAATGTGCTTCAGTTGTCTCATGGATGACATTTCACTTCCTATTGTAAATTAAATTAAATTAAATTAAATTAAATTAAATTAAATTAAATTAAATTAAATTAAATTAAATTAAATTAAATTAAATTAAATTAAATTAAATTAAATTAACTGAGTCCAGGCTTCTCTCAGCGCAAACTCTGTCCCTGTAAACCCCTTTTTAAAAGTGTGTAAACAATGTAATACTACACTGGGACGAGCTAAACCACAGCATGTTTGATGACGGGATGTTGTGTGCTTTGCTGTGGTCAATAGAAAAGTGCAGTGCAAACATTTTTTAGGCACCATTAATCACCCCAGTCAAACAACAAGCAGTGCACCGTCTGCTGCACGCGTAAGCCGGTGCGAAGAGAGGTCACTGAACTAAACGGTGAACTACAGCTCCTCTCATTCATGTGTTGTAGTTGTAGTTGTAGTTGTAGAGCTTCATGGATTTACAACTTTTCAGTTTATAATCAAATGAAGGTTTGACTCAGACAAAATTCAGTATGAATTAATTCAACATTTGAATAAAGTATAAGTGTTACATCTAAGTACAGTAAATAACACTTAAACAATAAATCAGCAATAAATCTACTACAACATCTACGACAGTATGTACACAGGCGATCAGGACCAATCGTAGGTCCTAGGCCCTGAACCCTCAAAGGTCCTTTAAAGTGGTTTATCGTAAAACACAAATAAAATAAAAAAGAACCTTGTCCTTGACCATGACCAGCTTGTATTTAAATAATGTGAGACAAAACATTTTTGGGCTTAACTGAGATTACTTCAAGGAGAGAGAGGATCGACATCTCATGTTTGAGCCTCTGACTTCACCATGGACATTTTTTGTCCACGTGGGCACATTTTTACTGTTCATCTGTCCGTCATTTTGGCTGTGTCAGCGCGATTAAGCACCATTTTTTTGGAACAAGTTTTCAAATTCAGTGGGACAGTATGACACAAATTTACCATACTCTGGAGTCACTAGTGGACAAAAATGTCCAGGTCCAAAAACTGCCACAAAAATACCAAATATTCCATCATGTTGAGGATTTTAACCCTTGAAATGCCAATTTGTTTACTTTTGGCACCCCCCCCCCCACACACACACACACAAAGTCAGTTCTTTTCCAAAATACAAATGTCAGGTGTCTGGGGCTTCTGTTTTGAATCAATCCTGGACATGTCAAGAATTGACAAGTATGGACTTTCATGCACTGATCTATGTCCCACTGACTCCCATTATACCCACATTATTCAATCACTGCCATTACAACATACTCCCGCAGTCTGTCATGTTAAGGCTTTCATTTTGAAGAATAGTTCACTTTGTCCTTTTACTGTTCACCACCAAAATCTGCCAGATGCGACTGTCCATCATTCTACATTAACGTACAGACCTGCTTTGGCTGCTTCCAGAATTTCAGGCTTGTGGAAACGATCCATCATTCGGTACAAGCGGCAGTACATCCACACCTGGGACCGAGATTGAAAACGGACATGAAATAAACAAACTGTGTGTGGTGGTGGCGTACGTGTTCCACCGTCGCATTCACACACGCACCTGTCTGCCCTGCAACCACACGTACTTGAGTTCGTCATAAACTGTCCCATCCTTCGAAATGCATGTGAAGAAGCCCCTAAACAGGAAGCAGAGTCATGTGATGACAAATATACTGCGCATAAACGAAGGACACATGACACAGATACTGTCACTTCACTTGCATGTGTCCAAATGTGCAAATGTACCCGTGTGTGGTGTCATGGGAGTATTTCAGCCAGAAGTCCATCACATTGTCCAGTTCTTGGCGAATTCGCTCTCGATACTCCTCCAACTTCTCCACTGACATCGTCCCTTTCACAACAAAGGTGGAAAAGAATAAAAAGTCACATGGTGATTTGACAGACATCACCAAAGAAGAGTCAGTCTGATATCACAGGTAGCATTAACACATCAGATAGGACAACCTTTAATAATCCAAAAAGGTCAAAGTATTTTGGGTTATTATGTATTCGGTTCAAATTACAAGTAATATGATAATAACAGTCATATAAATGTACTGTAATGGTTTTAATGATAACATGAGAGGTAATTCACAAGTAATACGGATACAGGTGCTATGGTCGAATTAAAAGTAATGCGTTTACATGTAATCAAATCAAGTGAAGATAGGTATTTTGTTTGCGAGTTCCAAACTTGACAATAGGTTTTGCCGGTTTTGACGAAACAGAAAAACGGGCTGAAGGCTAATGTTTTAGTTCCGGTTATAAATAAACAAGAAAAAACGTGGAGGAACGTTATCTGCTGACCGTCTGACAGCAGCAGCTGGAGTGACGAGGGACAAACCGGCTTTTTACCTGCTTTCGGACGGTTTCCTGGGCAAATATCACAGACTACGATGTCACTTTTCTGTTTATGTGGACGACTGGTCACATGATACAGGCACGGGCTGCGGGTCCGGAAGAGGGGCGGAAGAGGGGCGGACAGCGCCTCGTGTAATTTGTTGTATAAAAGTACACGTCACACTACTATCGTACATCGACACAGTGTACGTTAGTGTTTCACACTGAAGACTTCAGGAGTTCTGTATGTTGGTCACGGAGAAAAGAGGAGAGGAGAAATTCTCCGCGGACGTGCGTCACGTGACGACGGCGACGCGCACTGCCAATGTCTGTTCAAGGAACGTGACGTCGTCCATGTATACATGTACAGTACACGATTCATTTACCACCAACTTTGGACACGTTTTCTCCCTATGGACTTCAACATTTTTTCTTTGTTCAGTGAAAACGTGGTGTTGTGTCTAGTCAGAAATGACACATCTCTTCATCTTGTTGGCGACATTTTGTTTATCCATCAACATTCATCTGCTATCATGCTCATAAAGGCTGTAAGACTTTGTCTCCCCCCCTTACCCCGTGTTTTATACTTTCTTCCTGTGATGTTCAATAAAGTTTTGGAAGAAAAAGAAGTACAAGATGTACAATTACACTGGTTTGGAGCCTTTAGGTAACATGACCCATGAAGCTATTAAAGACATTGTATTGATATGCAATGATATAAATATAGTTAATATACTGTAATTTAATCATATTTAATGTTTCAATTATTGATCACACACACACACTGACAATTAGTAATTCATTATTTCACCTTGGCTTTTCTGCCAGGTCAGTTATGTAAAATGTTTGACAGCTACAGTTCAAACAAACTGAAATGTTTGGATTCATTTTATTTAAAACTGAAAAGCTTTATTCATCCCCAGGGGTACATTTGATCATTTAAACAGAATCATCTGTATTCCACTACCTGTGATTGGACTGATACAATCCAAGATTTTAATTTCAAGACATCATCAGACATCAGCAAACATTCACACATGTGTGAGCACAGTTTTCCAGCAGCACTGTGTGTTTGCAGACGTGCAGCATCGGCCTCTGAAGTACTAACTGTAGTTCCTCAGGTACACGAGTCTGTGAGGCTGGAACTTCTCCCGACACAGGGGACATTCAGCCTGCACAAAGTGACACAGACATTCAGACGGTAGTAACACTTGGTGTTTTATCGTGCAGGTTTCCATGGAGATCTTCACTGCAGAAGATGGGACTGTACAGATCTATCCACCTTCACGTCACTCCCCAACACACATTTCAAAAACTGATTTTAATGAAATGATGAAACAGAAAACACATGGTCTTTCAAAGTACATCTGCCTCTTGAGTTGGTTTATCTAATGAAAGCCAATAGAAGTTGGAATGAAAACACCGTGGTGGAACGTTAAGAAAATCAAAAGTACATTTCTCAGTGTCCTCCGATGGATCCCATGTTACTAACAATGTATCGTGGTGTTGTCGATTGACGTGACTATTCACTGCAGCTGCCTGCTCTCACTTTATTTTCATTCCACATGAAGCCAACAGGAATCACACGTGTGAGATTGCGTGACGTGAGCCTGACCTTGGTGTTGCACCACTCCGTGATACACTCCCAGCAGAAGAGGTGTCCGCAGGGTGTGGAGGTGGAGTGTCTCCTCTCCTCCAGGCAGAGGATGCAGCGACCTGCCCGGGGTCGTGAACTCTGGGAGTGCTGAGGGCTGAAACGAGACTCAGTTTAACGGAGTGTAGTCTGGAGTGAGTGAGTGAGTGTGTGTGTGTGTGTACCTGGCTGGGAGGTTCCTGTAGACTTTCCCCTCCTGCCTCGACCTCTGTCTCTGTCTGAAGTTCCTGAGCTGCAGAAACACGGTGGTGAGCAGCTGGAGGAGAGAAACCGCTCCCAGTAGCCTGTAGCTGCTCCTGATCGCCCCGTCATCACTGTTTCCTGCTGACACACGCAGCTACACACACACACACACAGAAGCAGAAGGTCACTGTCTACGCCTCAACCTCTCTGTCATCCAGCTTTGACCAGTAAATTTGCACCTACACTAAAACACAATGAAATTTGGAAAAAAGTGGACTGAAAACTCCCTGAAGCTTGTTTATGTGCAATAACATGATGGGGTCAAATACACACTTATACCTGGAGTTTTGAGCCAATTAGTGCTGCAACTAATAATCACCACTGCGATTTTACTGTTTAATGATTATTTTACTTTTATGAGGAGGAAACCGAGAAGAATTGCGAATGACATTTTAACATGTTGTCCGTCATACGAGAGTCTTAAAACAGAGAAGTTTGCTACAATAAATCTGAGAATCAGGGCAGAGAACACGTACGTAGCTGATACCGGCCGCCCTCTTTGAGAGGTGATAGAAGGACCCAGTGACGTAGAACAGAGCCACGTGGAGTCGGTGGAGGAGCGTCAGGTTTTGCTGGAGAACAAACACAATCAGCAGGAACGTCCGTCTCTGAGACTCTGACAAGAGCCCCGCTGCCTTCTGGGAGCATCTCCTCAGCCATAACTCCAGGCTCCAAGATCCAGGCGCCGCCTGCCGCCGTCTGATGACCCCCTGAAGCTCCTGCTCGTCCTCCAGCTCGTTCTCCAGACACACTAAGACTTTGTCCAGCAGATACGGCAAGAAAGTGTGGCACAGGACAAAAAGACCTCGTCTGGTCCGGGAAGGAATCCGACGCTTACTGGGGTCCACCTGGACGATGCTGACGTACTCCTCGCCCAGGGTCTGGTGACCTGGTTAGGGGAAGTCCAGTTGCTGAGGTGAACGGGTTTAACTACATCAGGTAACATTCAGCATCGGTTTGGTCTCTACATACCTAAAGATGTGGTTAGACCATAGTACACAAGGTCCGACAGGAGCTCCACCTCCTTCTGCCAGTCCAGCCATCTTCTGGATCCTGCAGGAGGGAAAAGGTCAACAACCATTGATAACAAATCTTTTTGGATAAGCAGCTGGACTACTGTAGAAAGTGTAATATTATCCATTATCAAATCGTGTTGTGTTGTCAGGTCCTTGGTATGAACAGTGATTTACGCAACCAATCATTCAATACATCTTTATTTACATAGAAAGTTTCATACAAAAAATGCACAGTGCTTTAACAAAAACAAAAGCAGCCCACAAAGTCCATAATACAACAATAATTAAAAACACTTAGGAAGATGGAGCTTAGGAAACACTAACAGGTGCAAGAAAAATACCAGAAGGATAAAAACCTACATGGAATGGAAAAGGTGAACATGGTATACAAAAGAATATAATAAAACACATGATTAAGATTAATGTTTATTATTAATGTTAATATTTATTAAGATTAATAAAATCTAAATATATACATGAAAGACATGACTAGAAACTAACTAAATAAACCAAAGGGTTATATGTAAAACAGTATGATGATATATAATATATAATATATAATTATAAGGAAAATTATTGCTGAAACACACAATTACATCATCTCTCTAATGTCCCGTCCTGACACTGTACATGCTAAAGTTAAGTTCCGATTTACCAGAATGTCAGTTCTCCACAAACCTACCAGCCAGTGTTTGGACGGCCTCGTTGGCGTTGTTTCTGAGGGAGCTTCGGTAATATTCGTCCTTTTGAACGGAGCGAATCAACTGAGACTGATTTGCAGGAAAGAGCGGCATTTTAAGTGAATATCAGTGAGCTAGGCTGCAATTCATGTCAGCGAATGAACAAAGTATTTACAAATCCAAGGCTTTTGCACACAAGTAGCATGCGTACAGCAGCAGCCACCAGTTTACGACAGCTGAACACACACAGTGGAAATTAAAATAAAAGCGGCATTAAAGAAGCTACGAAGGTCCGGAAAAGTATGACGTGACTCCTGACATGTGACGCCATGTTATATGTTCTATTATCCTGCACTAAACTAGCAAAAAAAATGCTGTGCTTCAGTCACAGCTTCTCAAAGTTCCAAGCAAAGCATTAAAACAAAACCGGAAGTAAACCGGAAGTCAATAAAAACAATTGAATCTGTCAGATTATAAACAGCGCCCCGCTCTGGCTACTTTAGGTATTACAGGTTCATATACTGTATATACTGTATATACATTATAAATTCAATTAAAATTCAAATGTGAATGAAAACAAATGTGATTCATAACATTCAAAATTGTATCCTTTAGAATCGTCCTTTATTTATATTAATATATATTATATTCATATATTCATATATATGTAACATATTACTTATTATTATCTGTAATCTGCCTTAAACTTAATCCCTTTTAAATAAAGATGTGTCATGTTTAAGGAAAACTAGAATATAGAAATGTTGTGTTGAAGACACTTTGCTCTATTAAAAACATGATTTTGACTAAAATATCCATTTTCATAGGGGGGATAATTCTGTTGTCAAGTGTTTGTGTATTTACACTGAATAAGAAATCGAGATGAAATTATACATGCAATATACACTGTGCCTACAGTATTAGAAATATATTCATACACATATTTAAAATGTGCAGCTGCTGCTTTTTCCCATATAACCAGTTTTAAGTTCCATATCTGTAAAACGTATCACATACAGCAGCCATGACCTTTTGAACATGTCACCATAGGAACCTCTTCCACCTGTGCGAGCAGCCTAAGTGCCTCCATTCTCTCTTTCCTTCATCCATCCATCCATTGATTCGTTCTTAACTCTGCTGTGATCTGAGTGAAAAGTTGTTGAACCAGTTTCTTTGTCTCCTCCTCAGCGCTCAGCTCAGAGAACATCCCACATACATGAGCTGCCTCGGCCTCCCTCCACTCTGGGACAGTCTTGTCCCACAATCCTGCACACTAGGAAGTTGAACTTTGCTCTCCTAGAGCGAGGAAGGAGCTCCTCCCTTTCACTTAACCAGCAGCTTTTGTGACACAGAACGATGTAGGAAGAACGTTTGCTGCTTGGATGTAACCTGGGATTTGAACAGGTAAGACGGCACCTGAGCGGCTCTGTGAACAGCGTGTGGCTCCTTCTGCTGGTTTCAGGAATCAAACATGAGACTTCTGCAGTTTGTGTTCATCTGGATCCACGGTATCAGCACATTAAGGCTCACGCGTGCTGAATTAGACGTCATAACGCATTGATCCACTGTAGATGAGCTGTAGATGTAGAAAACCCAGAAAAGCAAGAAGGATTTTATCTATGATATGATTCTTTTTTAACGTGATGTGAAACATGTCACCTGATTTGTTCATGTGTGAGATGGCTGTTGTGATCAGGGTTACAGTCACAGTATAATCCAAACATCATGCTATGGAGGATGAGGAGTATAAAGAAATAACTGTACAAATAAAAATCAAGACATTGTATTTATCAATAAATAAATATTGTTTGTTTGTTCTGTGCAATGGCCAACTTTCATTTATTCACTAACCTTTATTTACTGACTAATTTCTGTAAATCTATTATTGATTTACTTCCAGATCATATTTATTTATCTATTTCAATGTATTTCTTTATATTTCTGACATTTCCCGTCCTCCACATCATCCCCCATAAAGAGAATATGCAGACAATGTTTTTCAGTAAAAAGTACAGAGCGTTTTTAAAACCTTTGTCCAGCAGTTTGCGATCCTGTGGTCGGGTTTGCTTGTTCTCTAAATGCCCGTTCTTACGGTGACATCACTCAGTGATGAAGATTTCAAACTACCGCAGCAACTGAAGAGGATCAGTTCGCATCAGTTTGACTTTATAACATCAACAGTTTCTTGTTAAAAGATGTTTTTTAAAACAAGATTTGACTGTGACTGTGTGATATCTTCACAGTATTACAAAGTGCAAACATATCATACTGTAACACTCAGCAGTACATGTTCTCGTTATAACACAGGTTTGTATGATATCGTGTTAAAATGGAATATTATTGTGATACTGATCCGTGTTATTTTCTTTTCCCAGTGCAGCAGCAGTGTACTTCAGTGTTGTTGCTCCCGCTGTGCGTCTCTGGGCTCTCGTTATTGTTTGTGTCAGATATGTTTCAGTTGACCCAGCTGAGGTGCAAGCTTTCGGGCATGTGTGTGTGTGCGTGTGACTTGTTGGTTTTCCTCATATATTCTTTGTGGTGTCCTGCTGGTTGCCAGAATCTTCCATGAAGCTCCTTTGTGCAGGCAGTTTTCTCAGTGTGGTGTTGGTTTTCAGCCTTTTTCTTCTCAGTCACGGGGGATTGAACATCATCGAAACCCAGCACCTAAACTGGGATAAAGACCTGAGCGGCTGAAAACAGGCCAGACTCCTGGAAATTGGAACTATGTGCATGTGCGCGTGCGTGTGTTTGCTCACTGAAAATGCCTGCGATATAAATAGTTACCAATAGTTATAGTCAAGTAACTGCTCCTTGGATTATTTTATTCATTTTGATACACACATACACACACACACATTCTTATCTAATCTAATCTACAGTTACAGACACAAACAGGAACATGTTTCATGGTGTTCACTTCCTGTCTTGAAGCAACAGTCAACAGTCCTGACAGGTTTGATTTGCACATGAATCAGATCAGTCAAGATGTTCTATGGAAACGTGTAAAACGACGGCAAACAGACATTTCAGTGGCTTTAGTCTGAGCTTTTGTCATTTAAAAAAAAAAAAAAACCAAAACCTTCTGGCCTGTTTCTTAATCCTTTCAGACAAGGTCGCATTTACATTTTCATTTACTTCTATAATAACACACGCGCCCAGCAGAAACCAACGCAACCTTTCCTTTCACAGGCTGAGAAACCTTGAGACAGATCTGAGGCCGCATGTGGAACGACTGTCAAACTCTGACTTTAAAATCCTTCAATGCATCAATTAACATAATTCAATCACATCAAAAAAAAGCCCACAAAGCATTTTTAAACATATAGACTAGTTTCTTTAGCAAAACAATGTTCAGATGTAGCTGAAACTGTAATGATGAATATTTACTGAAGGAAATGTCATTTGTCAGTAGATTACTGTTGCATTTATTTTGTCATTACATTGTGAGTAGTTCCTCCCCAACACTGACTGATGGCCTTCTGCCTCAACCGGTTGGAGAGAGAGAGGATGTCCAAATGTGAAGAGCAGCCTGTATGAGATAGGTGACACACACACACACACACACATGCCCAGACCTGCAGCCAGAGCGCTGTGACTTCCAGCCTTCCAGACAGTTCCTAACATGTCCTCCAGTCCTCTGTCTCACCCTGACTAACTCCACCGCCTCTACACACTCTTAGTCATTGACTCG
>CAAKHB010002485.1:39885-62385 GCA_901007665.1 Aeoliscus strigatus
TGCAGTTCAGCTGCAGCGTAATGAGAAACAGCACACACATTAATTAATCCATCGTGATTACACACACACACACACACACACACACACACACACACACACACACACACACACACACACACACACACACACACACACACACACACACACACACACGTCCGGGATGCTTTTGTTGTTGTTGTTTTTCACTCTGTTTAAGTGTTTTAGCCCGTGCTTTGGTGCACAGCCGCATTTACACGAGTGTCACTTGTTTACCTTTTCCACTTGGGGGCAGTGGAACGACAGGGGGACGAGATACAGAACTCTGACCAGAGTCTGACATCCTCCTCCTCAGCTACTTCACAGTATATCGAGCGTACTGTACTTTACTTATAATCAGTGCCAGTAACGATAATGTAACTCTGGACATTTTAACCAAACTATAACCTGGAAATGTCGGTGGGCTCAGAGCCACGTATAGACTCTGTGGGCGGGGCTAAATAGGATGACCACAGTGGTTATGTACACAACAACGATGGGTTCGGCTGATGGAAGAGCGGCGGTTTGAACCATCTTTGGCGTCAACAGGAAACGAGGATCATTTCCGTCTCTCCATCAAACTCTTCCTCTTCTCTTCAAAGCGAACACTGATACTGACGTGTTTCTCTTGATGACGTCACCCTGGCCGCAGCGCTAGCCAGGGTACTCTGGTCTGCAACCGCTGGTGCACAGACGTAGAAGCTGCTGCGCTGTAGAAAAGTATATTCTCATTCCTGTTGTTTATACATTCCATGCGCTGCGGGCTCACACTGTCCTCGGCCTTCCTGACCTTAGCTCTCCTGAAGTCTACTAATGAAGCCCACTCCTGTCAGACGATTACTCATCTCCTGGAGTTCAGATTGGATGGAGAAGCCAACGTTTGTCTTATTCTAACTGTGTTAATCATACACAGAAGATTCATTATTACATTTTACATATTACATTATCTGTGTGTGTGTCTGTTGTAGCTGTTGGGTTGCCGATGATGATCTCGAACCAGGAGGACTGGGAACAATCTGGATCATTTTTTACTCATCAGCACTAAACAAGACGTCCTGTTGGTCCAAGCAGCTTTTTGACACGTCCCACATTTGAGGAGCCGATAAAACCTCCAGAAACTTGAAATTAAAAAAAAAGCAGAGGATATTTTTTGACCTCACTTTTTCTTACTTTTGATTTTTGTTGCGTGGAAGCTTCTGGAGTCACAAAAGGCCGAGCTCAGCGACCTCTTAACACGTCAAACGCCGCGCTTTTGTCCTCACCTGCGCTCATGGAGTCTGTAGCAGCCAGGATGGCCCTGATGAACGACTCCCCGAACCCATCACTGAGGTCCAGGGCGGCGACCACTGACGGCGACTCCTCCCTCAGCACCACCAGCCTCCCCTGCAGCCACTTCCTGTCAGCCAACGTCATCAATGTCGGTGAGTGTTTGCCGCTCGAGCTGCATGCGTGACGACGGTGTGTGAGATTTGCACAGCATCGCGCTAAGGAAAGGACGCTGAACGAATGAAAACGGGTGTGGGTGGAGGTTTGAGGTGACGGACATGTTGGAGCGGACACGTTCTTATTCCATCTGTTTCATGTTGATGGCAGCCATCTGGAAGACACCGTGTATTTATTTGTGGATTTGCACTGATCGTGCTCTGTGATTCCTAGAAGAAGTAGCAGATGAGCTTGCTGCTGTGTCTGTTGCTCTTTCTTAATAAACGGATTCAACTGTGGAACTGAAGGATTCTGAACTGAACAAACATTGAGCTTTTGGAATGCTGGAAATGTCTTTCAAATACAATGTACAATAACAACAACAATAATAACAACAATAATGATAATAATAATAACAACATAGGGCGATGGTTCATTAAAGGAGGTGCATTTTGTCAGGTCATGGTATCAAATCGTTCCCAAAATGTTTCACTTCAGATACAACCGTCCCTGCTAAATGCAAAATGTTTGTGTGAAGGGAAATATGAGCTTTGCATATTGTCACTGACAGACTGGGGGGTCTGTTGTTTGTTTGTTTGTTTGTTTGTTTGTATTTTAGTGGCATGATTCAACGCATTCACAGCTTTCCGAAGATTTCCAACAATCTTTTTATTGTCTTTAGTACAATACGCAGTGACACACACGCTTCCAAGCAGATGAAGAAAGAAAACATATATACTGTACATGTACACACACACACATACATGTACATAACATCACTAAGAGTAAAAAAATAAACATACATAAAATAAATAAGAGTGTATTTCAAAATTTCTATTTTCAGATTTTCAAAATTTCAATTAAAAACGTATTATGAAAAATTTCAACTGCTTGGTAACACTCACGCTAACGCTAACTGGGGTGATTTTAAATATCTGCTCTTTCTCTGTCTATGTGAATGTAATATCTGAATAAACAACAACAAAAATAATACATATCGTACAAGCGACAACCAGCTGTGGCCCAGTTAGATGAGGGAGTTCTACAGTGACCAGAGTGGTGGTGGTTTGAATCCCGGCTCCAAATGTCCAAGTGTCTTTGAGCTCTATGTTGAACTGTAAATTGCTCCCAGTGGGCCTGGCAGTGCATGGCAGCATCTGCCCATATTATTAATCTTTTTTTTAAATAGATTATTCTTACTTCTAAAGAGAAATTGACAAATTGATCTTCAAATGTAATTTGAATTATTTTTCTGTTGACTTTTTGAATCGAATTATCTCGACAGAGTCACAGAGGTGTTTGGGTTTCAACAGCTGTCCACTGTGCATGAGGGGGTCAAATCAAATCGCAATCATCGGTGTGATCAGCTCCCATGTTTCTGCTGGGTGCGATTGTCGAAAAGGAAACGCAGCGAGAAGCTTTGAAATCCACACATGGTCAGAGGAGCACTGAGTCAAGAACCCTCCAGTCGATAACTGGTCAATAATTGGCCAGATGTTTGTTTCCCTGCTGCGTTAAACACAATTAGCTGTAACGGGTATTGATGGAGGGTGGGTGCGCACCAGCAGAGCGGAGAATGGAGGAATTTCTCCACAATCTGAAAGCGGTGTCTGTCGGCCAACATGTTCTCCTGCTGTAAAACAGAAACCATTCTCATCATGGATCGTTGTAGTTAAAATGCTCAGAGCCTTAACTTGAATCCAATTTGATGACAGTGTAAGGGGATGGACGTTGGGTGATGACAGTCAGTAGGACGCCTCAGAAGGACACTGCAGGATAAAATGAGTCACATTTCATTTGAACCAAACAGCCTGGTGTCAAAAAGTCCAAACATTTATTATCTTTGACTTTTTACACATCGTTAACTCAGATGTACTGGTGCCCTTTGACAGTACAGATGTGTGGGCTAATGTGCTGCCTCATGTGGTGTGTGTGTGTGTGTGTGTGTGTGTGTGTGCGTGTGTGTGTGTGTGTGTGTTGCCTCCAGCCCGAGGGACGTCTCTCCTTACACCGACACTCATTATCCATAGTAACCAAGGCAATTAGCACAAGTAGCACCTCTGGCTCGCTAAGCCTCCACTGTTGTCGTGTCACGGCAAAAAAAAAAAAAAAAAAAATCCATCTGTGCATAAAACACAGTGAGTCGACCATCAGAGAGAACGTGAGTCATGCCGATGTTGAATAGTGAAAAGAAAAGGAAACACAAAAATGTGTGTGTGTGTGTAGTATTAGTAGTAGTATTGTCTGCATAGGCTCTGCAGGTCCACATGCACCAATATCTCTTAGTGTGAAAAGAGTTAATTCATTTTAATGTCACCTTATCTGTTAAATGAAAAAAGGTGCTTTCCTGAACACACACACACACACACACACATTATTACTTGGACTAAACGTTGGTATTGTGCTGAGTTCCTGAAAAAAGGCTATGAAATAAACATTAAGCAGTTAAGATGTAAAATCATCAGTTCCCAACAGAATAACGAAAAGCCTGAAAGCTGCATCCTGGGGTTGGTATGAGAACCGAATGCAGTTTTACGACATAGCACTTCTTCTGGTGTGTGTGTGTGTGTGTGTGTGTGTGTGCGCGCTGTATTTTAAACACAACATATTCATTGGCAACTGTTGTGAGTTCTAACGTGGATCTGTCTTTACGCAGAGGTCGTCACACTGATGACATCCACCAACTGTTCAAATGATGAGGAAAGGAAGAAGTGGAGGAAGAAATGAGATTCCGAATGAAGGAGTGAAGGAGGAAGTGTGTGTGTGTTTGTGTGTGTGTGTGTGTGTTGGCTGCAGGGCCACAGGGGATGTGGAGCATCTGCAGCAAGAGCAGAGAAACCACATTTGTCTGTACGTGTGTGTGTGTGTGTGTGCACACAAGGCAATGGAGCAGATTGTGTTTCTCGGCAGTACGAGGGTTCAGCTGTAAACACACAGAAGCTTTGTCGAGAGCGTTCCAAGGACCACTGGGCCATCAGGAGACACACACACTGATGCTCCCGTTGCAGAATGAGTCTGAAATGTGAAATGAAACAGGGCTGAAACAGGGCTTTTTTCAGTTTCTACAAAGCAGAAACAGGTTTGGTGTTTCTTCATGTGTTTCAATGATCTTTTATCAATATATTTATTGCCAGCGGTGGTCTGTCTGTCTGTCTGTCTGTCTGTCTGTCTGTCTGTCTGTCTGTCTGTCTGTCTGTCTGTCTGTCTGTCTGTCTGTCTGTTGGCAAACTAACTCAAAGGACCAGATGATTATATGTTTGTAGTGTTCTGGAACCATCTGGATCCAGGAATCTGGTGATAGGGACATTGTCAGCATCTGTGTCTAGAACTCCAAAATAAATGGTCAGATTGTTGGTAAACAATCCAGGATCCATTCAGATAGTGTGAACACAATTGTTTAATCTTCACTGGAGGTGAATTTTGTCAATAACTATTGAACTAAAAATAATATCAGTATTTCTGTTTTTTTTTTGTTGTTGTTTCAGGAGACTATTGATGTAGATAGAATAAGGTTAGGTACATTCATATTTGGTCTAAATCAAAATTTTACTCTACGCTGAACCCTACACCGTACCCTACAACGTACCCTACACCCTACCCTACACCATACCCTACAACGTACCCTACAACGTACCCTATGCCGTACCCTACACTGTACCCTACACCAAAACCTATACTGTACCCTACCCTACATCACACCCTACAAAGTACCCTGCATCATACCCTACACTGTAACCTACGCTGTACTATACACCGTAACCCTACCCTGCATTGTACCCTACACCAAAACCTATACCGTACCCTACCATACACCGTACCCTACACCGTGTCCTACGCTGTACCCTACACGTACCCTACAACGTACCCTATGCCATACCCTATACCCTACCCTACACCAAAACCTATACCGTACCCTACCGTACACTGTACCGTACACTGTACCGTACACTGTACCCTACACCGTAACCTACACCTACCCTACACTGTACCCTACAACATACCCTACACCGTACCCTAGGCCGCACCCTACGCCGTACCCTACACTGTACTCGACGCCATGCCTTACACCGTACCCTACAGCGTACCCTACACTGTACCTCACACCGTACTATACGCTGTAACCTACACTGTACCCCACACCAAAACCTATACCGTACCCTACTGTAAACTTTACCCTACACCGCCATGCCTTACACCGTACCCTACACCGTATCCTACGCTGTACCCTACACGTACCCTACAACGTACCCTATGCCATACCCTATACCGTACCCTACACCAAAACCTATACTGTACCTACCATACACTGTACCCTACACCAAAACTTATACCGTATCCTACTGTACACTGTAAACTACGCCGTACCCTATACCGTACCCTACACCGTACCCTACACCGTACCCTACGCCGTACCCTACACCGTACCCTACACCGTACCCTACACCGTACCCTACGCCGTACCCTACACCGTACCCTACACCGTACCCTACACCGTACCCTATGGCGTACCCTACCATGCCTCCCCGTATGCCACACCATGTCGACACAGACTCTATGCTGTAGGTTCACAGTCCATTTGCCCCATATGTCAGACTTTGCTGTGTACGTTTAACGAGCGCATGCGTGTCAGGAACACTCACGCCCCCACATCAAACAAGGCCGCATGTTGTTTATCAGTGATTCTTCTCTGGAAACATTTTATCTGTGTCTGGTATTTCTTTATGTCAGGAGATCAGCCGTGAAAATCTCAGCCCGCTCAGTAAAGAAGAACCGAACCTGTGACAAATGAGATGTGACCTGTGAGACTCCGAGCATCCATTGTCAGCAGCACTTCAGCCTGCGTCTGCTCCTCCAGATAAGCTTACGTCTTATCTGTGTGTGCGTGTGTGTTCCACCACCAGACGTCATCTAGCTAGGTGTATTCAGGGGGCAGCTCATCCACATCGACAAACAACGATCCTTGCCAGCATCCATGTTGAATGCAGCCCCAGTACATGGCAGTACATGCTTTCAAGTGAATATAATATACATATATTATCTGTTTTTGTATTATTTTTATTGTGTTATTTTATTGTTTCAGCATTTATTTCTGTCTGTCTGTCTTGTCTGTCATACTCGTGGTTCCTCTATATGTATTTTTAAATGAACACTAGTGACTGTTTCCTTCTGTTTGTGAGGCAGCACGCTCAATAATAATAAAAAGTCCAGAACCGATTAAATCCACTCAGAACATTTGTTTCCCGATGCGTTGAAATGAATCGAGTGATTCGAGGTGTGTGTGCACAGACGTGTGCGTTTCAGAAATTAGTTGTTAGTTAGGATCTGATTGAGCAGCCAGATGTAACTAAAGTGGCACCGGTGGAGAGAACAACATTAGCTCATTGATTTATTCAGTACAGTGATGGGGAGTCTCTCACACACACACACACACACACACACACACAGACACACACACAGACAGACAGACACAGACACACACACACATTCCTTTTGAGGCAGCAAACTAATTTTTTGCTCCATTCAACAGGTTTTTCTTCTTTATCATCATGCTTTCTCATTCATCTGCTCGTTCACCCACCAACAAACGATCTTTGGAGCATTAGACGCTGAGGAACGTACGTCCTCAATCCCAATTTTCGTCAAAGTGCCACATGTCTCCGCCGTTACCTCCCTCTGTTCCTCTCTATTAGTCCTGGCTCTATAACTCAGCAGCCTGTTCCGTTTGCAACATTAACCCAGCGGGCAGAGTCGGTCCTCAGACCTCACGTGTTATTGACTCCGAAGCTGAGGCCGATATGAAACGGCTCATTGGCTTCTCAACAACTTCGGGGAAGCAAAGGTGGTGCTTCATTACGTGCGACCTGGTGAGTGATTTTCACCTGATACCACAGAGAGTGAGACGAGCTGCTAAAACCACTGACAATCGACTGTGGCTTGTTCCAAAAAGCAGCTGAAATTGGTGATGTTTTTCTGTTCTGTTTTCATGTAAACTGACAGAAATCAAACCAAATGGCTGTCAAGTTTCATGTTTTGAAGTTTAGTTTATCAGTAACTCTGGAATTGGCCCTCAGTGTTTCGTTCTTGACTTCAGATGTTATTTTAGCGATGTTAAGTTAAGCATGAAGCTTCTGGCCTCCTGCAGGTGTTTGTTGGCGCCGCGTCGCCATCATCTCTGCTGGGAGATGATTTATGTCGGAAGAGTAGACGTGAAGCTCCTGGGAAGAGTGAGCTTGATTGTCTGGGGTCTGTGTGTGTGTGTGTTATTTTATAAATGAACTAAAACCACAAACTACCTGCAGCAGAAATTCCTAATAATAAACCTAAAATCATAATCATAACATTGTAGAAAATGTGTGATTCATCAACATTTCATCCACCTGCATTTGTGATGATGTGCATCACACATCACGCATGTTTAAGAACATGTGGAATTGGTGCTCCATTAATTACTTTTACCATATGGAGTGATCAATCAATCAGACTTCATTTAAATAGAACATTTCATAACACGCCCGTAACACGCCCTTATGAACCAGTTCAGTCCAGTGAAACAATGAAAATAAATACTGGAAATAAAATAAAAAGAAACTAATAAATATAGACATAACTAAAGTAAATACAAATTTAATTATGTAAATAAATCTAAATAACTCATTCAAACATGTGACATGAGAAGTAGTCTAGAATAGTAAATGCATGAGTCAGGATGTGTTTCTGAATGTGCACGTACACAAGCATCGAAATGTGACTCATGAGCGTCAGGCAGAAGAGAATGAAGCACGCTGACTTCTAAGTCCTGAGCTGCAGTATTTTCGGATCACAGAGGTGGATCCTCACAGATCCCTGCCGGAGGACAACAGACAGTTTGTTTGTTCTGTCACTTTTTACATTGTCGGCTCTAATGTGTCTCACAGCCTCCAGGGGGCCGGCCGGGCCCCGAACCATCAGTCCTACTTTACATCACCTTCTCTTTCTCTTTGCCAACACGTTCTTTCACTTTCCACTTCATCTTCATATGTCTGACACACACACACACACACACACACTCACACAAATGGGTGATAATGGCCACTGAGCACACGCAGACCTCCAGTGTGATAGATGGAGGGTAATTAGTTGGTATTTTGTCTCGTAATTGATCAATACATGTAGAAATAACTCATGAAAATGGAACGCAGCAACACCATAGCACCTCCTTTATTTTGGAATAAGGTGCAGATTCGTGCCAACGTGTGACTGAACGGAGACAGAAGACGTTAACGTGTGAAATCCTGACGTTCCCAGTTCTGAAGGCGTCGGTCGTCCTGACGATGAAGTCTGTCAAATGTTGTCAGAACCGTTATTTCATGAATTCATCCCAGAATAAAACACGTTTACATGTGTACAAGTATAATTTGGGAATCT
This sequence comes from Aeoliscus strigatus, assembly GCA_901007665.1. Taxonomy (NCBI): domain Eukaryota; kingdom Metazoa; phylum Chordata; class Actinopteri; order Syngnathiformes; family Centriscidae; genus Aeoliscus; species Aeoliscus strigatus. The sequence goes on from CAAKHB010002485.1 coordinate 48,727, forward strand.
ATATCTCTAATTTGAAGACGATTTCTGAACTTATTTCACGTTTTACACCAATTCATTCATTTTGGAGAATATATATCATAAATTCCTTTGCACCTTGTGTTTTAAATAGTCGCCTGTTCGTCATATCGACTTGTTCTGGTCACATGAATGCGGACGACTGTCAACAACAATGCATCTTATTATTATTTCAACACCAAACTCCTTCTCTGAGAGGGTGGTTCAAGCTCCAACATGTGACCCTATGGGGACAGGGCCTATGTCCTCACGTCACAGTGCAGCGGTTGCTGAGGAGCAGTGAAAACAGCGGCGTATGTGAGGTCTCCTTGTGAACTGGATTGTTGTAAGACGTCGCAGGAACGTTCTGTTGCAAGTGGCTGCACGTAGCTGCACGTTGTAAGAGCGTGTGTCCGGACTGGATGGAGCGACCCCACAGAGCAGAGGTCAAATACCTGGACCTCTGTTGGAGGTGAGCAAGCCTCCTGGAAAAGAGGTGGCTGGTCTGCAGATCCTCCCTCTGCTACGTTATGGAACGAATTTGGGCTTTTTTCTTATTTTTGTCACATTCTCCCCCTCGTGCAGTGTTGCCAGCTACACAGTTAGTGAAGTTGGTATTGGCTGTCCTAAAAGTCTCTGAATGACATCGTCACAGTGTGGATACGACGCGGTGATGGAGGGTCTGCTCTCGGCTCTGAATGCAGCAGCTGATGCACGGCACTAACCCCCCCCCCCCGCTGGAGCGCAGGAACTGCAGAATAATATGTATCAGTCTCCAAAACACCAGAAAGTCTCCAATGGACAATAGATCAGACAAAGTCACCAGATTCAGTCACCTGATTGTGACCTGAAGAGGTGAGGGTAGAATGCTGTCCAACCGTTTTCAGAGCCCCCCCCCCCACAACTAACCTTGGATATCCAACGTGTCACTCAGTCCAAACTCGAGGACCCATTGTTCAGAATCCAAGATGGCGTCAGCAGCTCAGTATAAACTGTGTTCACGCTGTTTTTGTTTTTGTCACTGAGGTCTGTTCCATTTCAACAACTGCTTGACTTGTTGTTACGGTGCGGTTGTACGTGGAACACTGGTTAGACGCTGACAACGTCACCGCTAAAACTGGAACACGCCATTAGTCTCCAGTCGTTCATGAGTTGCTCTTCATGAGAGAGGGATTCAGCTGAGTCTGACCATAGACCGTCTCCACAGCTGTTTCCAGATGTGCTGCTGTCCAGGTTCTCCTCCAGGAGACAGTTTAAGTGATGGCCTGCACCCTGTCACAGACAAACACTCATGAATACTCATCTATCTCGTACTATTTAGACACATGCGGCAGTTTGACACACAGTGGGTGTGCATGGCAACCAAGGCTGCAGGAAAGAGATGTGTGAGAGAGAGAGAGAGAGGGAGAGGGAGAGAGGGCTTATTACCCGGTGCTTTCTCTCTCTGTGGTGTCAGTTGAGTTAGCGACTCAGCGGCGAGCAGCATGGAGCGGGAGCCTCAGAGTATCAGTACGTACCTCTTTACTCCTCTTTCACTGAGCCTTTCTTTGCCGCTGCTGATCTTTTTACTTTGATTCATGGTTGGAAGTCAGACTGCCGTTTGCGGTGGCGACTAGACTGATTTGATCGGTTGAGTGTGCGTCGTCCAAAGTTGGATGAGCCGTGTGATGGACCGGCTTTGTCATCAGACACTTTGGACAGTGAGTTCCAGCTGTCTGAGCTCCACCTGAAACTGCGTTCAGTCGGTCAGTTTGGGTGTGAGGGCTTTTTTTGTGTCTCTCTCATTGGTGAAATTGTCTTCGTATGGTGACCATGAGCTTGAGAGCAGGAAATCGGTGCCGACGCGATGTCGTCAGTCAGACGTCGTTTCGTACTCCTGTACATGTTGCTGGTATGTGGCTGTTTTGGTCTGTGTCATTTATGATGCTACTACTTTGCTGCTGACAGTTTCCCCGCTGAGGGACAATGACGGATGATCTTCACAATCTTTGTAGGGACATTAGACAAACGGTTCCCGTCACACATTCGGTGCCTGATCTGATCCGACCTCCTTCTGTCCACAGGACAACCAGCCAGTTCCTTTTTTTTTCCCCCAATCTTTTCACCTCGCTGGTGTCTGACCGCCGTAAATGAAAATACGTTTGTCCGTCTGAAGCTTAAGAACCTCTGAAACAGACGACAAATTCTATTATCGACACTTTTGCATGGAGTGTAAGACTTCACAGGTCTTATGTTGAATTGAAACTCACGTCTGTCCGTTGACTTTGGATGCAGGTGACTCCGCCCACAGTGGCGATGTGTTATTCTCTTCAACACTCGTGAGTTCAAAATCAGAGAGATTCACAATTAAACCTGCAGTGATGTTTCATATATTGTGGTTCAGGAGGTGTCTGAGGGGGAGGGGGAGGGGGAACGTGTCGACAAGTGGGAATGAGAGAAAAAAGGCAGTTAAAGTGGAAGAGCGCTATAAAAAAACACAGACCTGTGAACGCTGTCAGCCTGTGCCGATAAATGTTTCATCCGTTCACCTTTTGTGATGTCACTGGTGACATCAGCGGTAAAGCCAAAATAAGGAACAAAAAAGGAAAAAAAAAACTCATGAAGCTGTTTAGATAATGTTCTGGGGCGATGCGTAATTTACAGACATTTATATTATCAGTTGTCTCAATGTCTATGTCTTCAACTAAAAATAAATAGTGTTTTTAACCTCCTGAGGCCTGAGCTGTAGTTTGGTGTGCGTTTTTATTCCTCCTTGCTGCTTGGGATGAGTACGAAAAATAAATTAAAAAAAACATTTTTTGAAATGAAATAAACATAAATAAATACAAAATATTAAATTGTTAAATGATTAATCAATCATCATAATAGTTATAATACATTGAATTTGTATAGCAATTTAGAGAAACTTTACCAAAACAAATGGTTCTGAAATATAATGTCCATGTATGTGTGTACGCAGGGCCTTAGGAGGTTAAAGTATTTGTCTTTGAAATGGGAGTATCCACTTCTGCGCTGAGTAAGGAGGAATACGAACACAGACGTGAAGAGCGCCGCCGTAAAATATTCTTTGATATGATAAGCGAGCAGTAATATAAGTTGAGCCTGAAGCTGATGAGATGATGGGAGGAACTGAACGAGGGGAAACAGACAGAGATAGAGGAGAGACGGAAGACTGAACGAGTGAGAGAGGGAGAATTCTAATAACGGCACATGAATCTACAATCGGGGATGATAATTAGATGGGAAAAATGGAGGAAAAGGAGACTGAAATCCAAACTGAAAGGGCTTTCGTGTCAGAGGAGGGGTCAGCGTGTGATTTATCACCAGGACAGAGCAGCTGCCGCGCTCTGTGTGTCAATGAGGACGTGTAGAGACGCTCAAAGAGACAACGACACGTGTCCTCCATCATCTGTACCTGGCACAGGTGGGATTGTTTTAAAGCACAACTCAGACTTGACTCATGAACCTCCAGTGGTCTCATACGTAACTAAACCTCACCTTAACCTCACCTTAACCTCACCTTAACTTAACCTTAACCTAACCATAATCTCACTTTAATCTAACTTTAACGAACCTCATCTAACTTCATTTAGTGTTATCAGTCATCACCCAGAGACATGAGTTAAAAATGACCTGTGTCACAGCTCCAGTGCAGGTAGGGGGCGCTACATTAGGAAACATGGACGGATTTGGTCAGGACAGGCAGGGAATAACAGAATGAGGCAGACAACAGAGTCTTCAGTGGTCAGGAGGAACAGAGTGGAACATGGTCTCCTGACTACAAAGCCAGGGTCTCTATGGGGACTGCTCTGGAGGGAGACTGCTCTGGAGGGTGGAAAGTTGGTAAATACGTTATTTTGTGTAGTCGCGGTGTGTGTGTGCTTGTGTGTGTGTGTGTGTGCAGCGGTTTTAAATCAGATTAATGTAGGGTGGTGTTATTACTGAGGTCTCATCACCTTGTAAGATTCTATCGTTTCTCAGGGAAGAAAGACAATATGTTCAGGTTAAAAAAAAAAAAAAAACAACCCCCCCACACACACACGAGCAGTGATGCCTTAAGGCAAAGGTGAAGGGACGCAACGACAGCCAGAGAGACACAGCTGAGTTAGAGACAGAAGCACAGAGACTCTGTGTGCAGTAGATATATAGTATATATAGTATACATGGGTACTCCATTAAAACTGCTAGAGGTGTGCCAAGGTGCACCTCCTCCCAGCAGAGGTGTGAACATTAAAATAACCTAATCCAGATTCATCTCTTCACTTTTTGCTGGTTTATTGGTTTCTTGTGGGATAAGATAGTGAACTTGTCATGAACACTATACGTCCTTGACCTTAGTTGGACTTTGACATTTTGTGTTTTGCATTTTCGGTGCATTATTAACACAGGCTACAAACTGTGATACAAATATTCACAGATGGATCTAAATATACAAAATGTAATGATATCCCCCCAAAAAATTAAAACAGTGAAATGTGTATGTGGTACAAGTATACATGTTTTTTTTATTAATTCAAGTGATGGAATATTAACTAAAAGTATCATTTGCATACGGGTAGCAGCATGTTACAGTCCGGTGGGGGTGGGGGGGTGAGGGTGAGGATGGTGGAGGTTGGCTGGGCTGTTACAGTCGATAGCTGAGAGTTTACTGATTTGCGAGAGTCAGGTTTAGAGTCTCACAGCTAGGTAGAGGAAGAGGAATCTGTCTTTGAATTTGGACGTCCTGCTGCAGATGCTGCCAGTGGACAGCGTAGAAAACAGTCCATGGTGGAGCCGCGTGGGGTCAGAGGAGATGGGCTCTGGCTCTGGTCAGGTGGTGGTGGACGGAGGGGAGCGGGGACCCGATGACTCTCTCCCTGTCCTCATTACTCTATGCAGAGACCTCCAGTCAGAGGTCTTACAGGCCCTGAACCTGACAGATGATCAGCAAGCCCTCTATGGTACCACTGTAGAGGGTGGTTGGAAAGCAAGGGGGCAAGGGGGGGGCTCTGCTTATCCGGGGCAAGAAGGGAGAGCGCTGACGTGCCTTTTTTGCCAGAGAGGTGGTGTTGAGGGACCAGGACAGCTTGTCAGTGATTTGCAACCCCAGGAATTTAGTGCTGCTGACGACCTCCACCACAATGTCACCGATGAGGACAGGTGTATTTCCTGAATTCAGCGATGATCTCCGTTGTCTGGTCGCCGTCGCAGATCGGGTTGTTGACTTGACACCGGTCCACCAGGTGTTTCAGCTCATCCTTGTAGACCAGCTGGTCGTCACGCGGACGACGCCCCCCAGAGCATCTCCAATACAACTGTCCTAAATGTGATTTGTGAGTGGAGCATGATGCTGATCGAAGCTGAACTTGGACTGGATTCCGCCTGTTGCAGATCCCAGGTATATAATGTACAGTACAGGTGGTTCATACATTTATTCTTCATCAGGAGTTCAAATGGATTCTGTGGCAGACAGACAGCTAGCGGAGAGGCCAGGACAGAGGAGATGTGGTCTGTGTTTCGGGTGCCTGTTGGAAGTCTGGACCAATTGTAGACGCTAGAGCAATGATCGATTGATCCCTGTGTATGGTGAATTGCAGTTGTCAAGGCGGGTGGAAATGAAGGCATGGATAGATCCTTCTAGATCCTTAAAAGTGAGCTATGGCTTGAGTTTTTTGATGGTGCATACGTGGAAAACATGTGCTCCTGAGGTGACCTGTTTGTTGGATTTGAGTTTTTGATGGTCAGTTTGACGGTTGAAGGGAGTTTTCTGCCATCCAGGATGTGATGTCATCAGAACAGTTTAGGATGTTAGTGACTTTGAAATGGCCGGTCAGTTTCAGGGGAGATAAAGCTGAGTGTCATCAGCGTAGCAGTGGAAGGAAATGTTGCATTGTTAAACAATTTAGCCGAGGTGTGTGTGTGTGTGTGTGTGTGTGTGTGTGTCTAATGAGCTTCGAGTCTGGATCCAAAACCAAAAAGTTCCCTTGTTCTCTTTTCTCTCTTTAATTACCAGGTTGTGATATGTGACCTGTGCTGGGTGCGATGGTCCGAACATCCCTGCAAGTGGATGAGATAGAGTCATGCTGCGTTTGCTCGACACCCAGTGTCACAACCTTAATTATCTGGATCTCAGCGGGGCGGAGATCTGGTGGAGATATTAGTAAGCAGACAGACCCCCTCCCCACCCCACCCCCCATCCCCACCTCGACGGAAAAGACTCAACGCTAAGATCCCTAATGAATTCAGGCGGAGATCTGCTACTCAGGGAGGTCCGACTCTGCCCAGGCGGCAAGGAGGGAGACTTAATTGGGGGGTTGGTGAGCACAGACCAGGAGGTTGTCTGTTTATTCAGCTCAGAGTTGATCTTAGTTCAGTTCTTCTCAACGTCTCAACATCTAAGCAGCTCGATTGATCTCTCAACAGACAGAAAACGTAGATAGACCGGCGGTCGAAATGGACGTTCGATGAGTTTTCATGAAAGGAATGAACCATCAAGAAAAAAGCGATTATTTTACAACATGTCAGAAGTCAATACTTGAAGAACCCTCGATAAGCACAGGAAAATGGAGGGTTGTACGCTGACGAGCTGCACAGAGCTCGTTAGTTATATTCTGTAACTTAGGATAAAACCTCAAGTGTGAGTCTAGTCAAACTCACCCAGCTGTTCCACAAAGTTCAGTCGAGTCCCAGATGTTATGTTTGGCTTCTTTTTCTGCCTTCATTCAAACCCTCGGCCGGTGTTGAGGACTGTGTCAGTGGGTCGCAGCGTTAAGAAAATGTCTCATCCTAATTTAATCCTCTGAGCTCAACTGCAATTTATATGTTTGTTGTGTTTCCCAGAGCAGAAGTAATTAGTCCCTCTGCTCTAGCTGGAGCCTTTAAAACAAATCCGCTGCATGTTTACCGCTTCTGCTTCTTGTTTTGTGCTAAATCTACTTGTTTGGCAGTCGGCGGTCACACTGTTCAGGTGTGGATTGCTGCCCAATTACACACCGGCGTCATTTCCACATGTGGCTCTGATGTGAACATCTGCAGCTACGCATGCTTTTGATGCAACCGTTAACGACCAACCCATTTAGAGTGTAATCACACACACACACACACACACACACACACATCGGTATGCCGGGCTCATTTATCACAGCTTGTCACGGGGTCAAAAGATACAGATGTTTCGACGCGCCTGCTCCAGTGAGAAGCTCCGTGCCTGTTTTCAGCAGTGACATAACTAACAAAGGATGAGAACACTGAATCGAGCAGGCGAAGGTGCTGAGCGACACCTGACTCCCCCCCGTCTCTACCGACTCAGCCACTGCTGCTCTCTGTCGTTAGTGTCTTTGGTTGTCGTGCAGCAGTTTAGGAGGACGTGTGGAACAGATGGATGCTTGCGCTTTAGATGGGGGGGCGATTCAAATGGTTTTTAAAAGCTTCACGTGCATGAGAGAGTCATCAGAAAGGGACAATTACGTCCAGTGCTCAGAGGCGGGAGAACGGGCTCGTTCTGACAGGCGTACACCATTTCTGCTGCTGCAGCAACAGTGGATAGTAAAGAAAAAACTCCCATCTGTCCGAGTTCACCTTACAAACTTTAGCTTTACAAGAGCGTTGTTTTCGGTTTGTGTTATACTGAAGTCCTCCTGTGTTTTTAGGTCATTTAATTGCGCAGTGGGATATTGTGTTGTTTTGCACGACTTCTCTTGTAACACATCCAGCTCAGTGCTCCGATGTCGTTGTAAAATAACAATAAAGACTTTTCTTTCTTATTACTTATTCAATTCTGGCCCGTTTGCCTATTTCGATCTAGATCAGAATTACCGCTGACTTGCACGTAACTGCAATTTACGTGAAGACGTCCATCCGTGCATGTGCACATTTTAATGTCCTATTTCTGTAGAGAAACGTGTACTGAACACCGACATCTCTTTAGTCTGTTTAGGACAATAGTTCAGTCAATAGCACAGACCCCCAAACTGACCCCACCACAGGAGCTTTGGTCCTGTACATATAACATAGCATACAGCATAGGAATCCTTGTATGTTTCTGTTTGGCTGGCGACCTTCACGGGGTCCCCGGACCGCGCTTTGAGAAGCACTGGGATGGCAAACAGCTGAACGTGACGATCCGTTCACGTCTCCTCTCCGTGGTCGGCTGCTGTTTCCCACAGACAGTCTGATATTTTTCGTTGGCCGATGATGAAAGCGGTCACTGAGCACATAACGGCAAAAAGCCACATGAGCCCCGGCCTGATTATTCTCATCCATGTTGCACGGTCACTTAGCTTATTCATGTATGTATGTGTCCGTTGGAGGGGAGGGAAAGTGACTAAAGTTGTACTGCATCGTTAGAAAAATGTGCTTTTCGAGGCCGAGTGGGTTGTCTCGTGGTCGTTCACTTCCCGGTTTGGTCTGTGCAGCCGCTCTGTGAATATGAACGTAGCACGAGCGCATGGACCCGTACAATAACACCCAGTGAGGTGCTGGTGATGATCATTACTGATTTGCATGACTTCCTTGTTCCGCTCTCTTCTGCAACAAGGAGGAAGAAGATGAGAAAGAATGTGAGAATGAAAGAAGGTGAAAGAAGAAAAGGGGAGAGCTGCAGGAGCGATGGGTTGGCAGAGGCAATGAAAGGGTTTGAAGTGGAGGATGGAGGAGGAGGAGGAGGAGGAAGAATTTAAAACTCCGAGAGGGTTTACTGTGAGATTCTCTGCACAATGCCAACGAGCTAGCTCATCAAAATTTTATGACCTTAGAGATGGAACATTGGGGGCAGTTTGCTTCTGTGTGCGTGTGCGTGTGCGTGTGCGTGTGCGTGTGCGTGGTGAGAACACTGAATATTCCCTCACTGCTCGGTTCATTATTAGGTTAAGGTGTGTGGTCTGCCCTCAGATCAGGAAATGACTGGTGACATAGAGGTACACACACACACACACACACACACACACACACACACACACACACAGAGGAGCGAGGACACGAAGAGAGAAAAGGAGATTGAGGAGAAAAGAGGCTCACAGTGAAAGTCGCAGGAAAAAGGTCAGAGAAAGTTAGAGGAGAGACACCTGACTGATCTGAATTAGATCTACAGTGTGTGTGTGTGTGTGTGTGTGTGTGTGTGTGTGTGTGTGGTCAGTGTGTATCTTCTGCTTACTCAGCTCGTCCCTGTTCTCCCTGTAGAGCAGAAACATGAAGCAGAAGCCCACAGGTAAAACTCACAGTCTGTGAATCTTTCATGTGGGGTAACATCAACCATTCAAATACCCACAAACTGAGACACTCAGGAGGGAGACGAGTCCTTCCAGCTCCGACGCCGACAGAGGTCCGACACATCCTGCCTGATGACTCCACCTGAGACCGGACCGGACTTTGGAGTGGACTGAAGACCAGTCTCCTTCCACAAAATGTTCAACTGGACCTAACACCTGATTTAGGACTGAGTGTGAGGGGAGTGTATTCGGGGTCTTTCACCCCTCAACGTCCAGACCAGTTGGTGTTTCTGCTCCTCTGTGTCCATCTGATCCTTGGCTCTGGTTTCACTCTGCATAAATACCAGGTGACTAGACTCACCTGCAGATTGGATTTAAGACCATGTTGGTGATGGTTTCATGTCTGTGGATGGTCTTCAGCTGCAGTTCTTCTCTTCCTGTCGTCTCAGCTGGCAGCCGCCGTCACATCGACAAACCTCATGAGACGATACTTCTGCTCAAACTGGCAGCGATACACATCTTATGTAACCGCACTTTTCATTACAAACACTGATTTATTGACATGAGCAGCAGAATGTATATGTACAGTGTGTGTGTGTGTGTGTGTTACACAACAGCCCACACACATGATACACCCTCTCTGTAACCTCTGTTCCGTAAATTAAAGCTGCTAATCTGCATTCGACGAGAAATTCTGTTTAAAAATCGCCCCACAGAAGCGCCAGCGCATTTCTTTGTTTCTTCTTCAAATGGTTTTGAGGATAAAAAAAAATTAAAGATGAATGTTAGATGAACATTTTATTCTCATCAGAAACACAGGATTGTCCGAAACAGGACACACGATTAAATATTTACTTCCCGTTCTTGGCGTTGGGATCAATGAAGTATTTTTCATTGTATTTTCTGACGCTGGCAGTTGAAGTACTCACATTCTGTATGAAGTGGTGGTTTTATACTCACACACTGTAGTTTCCACATGAGTTTACATCTGTGTGTGGATTTATTTTAATTTTTTGTATATAAAAAAAAAGAAAAGGCGTTCATAGATGTTTCCCACCTGTGTTCCCTTCTAGATAATTCTCCAGTCTCCATTAATATGTCTTTTCTACACAAGCCTTACATATCTCCGTGCTGCTGTTTGTCTCACAGCCTGTTCAGATAAAAATAGCCCTCGTTCCAAAAGATGCAGCCGGTTGCCGTACTAACCAATAAAGTTTAGCGGTGGAGAAGAACCAGGCCCACGTCGTCATCGACAAACAGAATGATGATCTATACCGGTGCTGCTGCTGATGGCCCCCACATGAACGCCTCTGGCTCCTCCCACAGCTGGATGATCCAGTGCATCAAACCACCAATGGGAGCGAGGAGGCGTGTCTGTCTGAGTACCTGACAGGTGTGTCCTTCCAGTTCTCTGAAAAACTGAAGGGGGGTTGGTAAGCTCGACCCTCGGAAGGCGGGGAGAGCGAGCGAACAAGGACGGTCACTCCGGACGTGAATAAGACTTCTTCCCCGACCCCACCCACGTTCCCTCAGCTCTCCAAGTGTCCTCCGTTGTGACGTATTACCAAGGAACTCAGCGTGAGGTGTTACCATAGTGACATCACCTGTGTGCAGGCATTGCAGCTGGCTTTGTGTCACACCGGGGGAGGGACTTCATAGGCATATTGTTGTCAGTCACTTCTTCGGAGTGTCTTTCAGAGGGAGGGGGGAACTGTGGAAATTAGACTTCCACAGTGAAAATATGGAGTTTTTCGTAACCTAGCAACAAGAAGTGTTTGAGTGGAGCGCTATGAAAATGAGGTCAGGGACATCAGCTCGAGAACAACGATCCCAACAGTGAGTGAGCGAATGAATGAGTGCGTGACAACACAGCTGACGTTTTATTGAATATGTCGAGTGAGTGGCGTGAACAGGAAATTAGTTTGTGTCATAAAAAAAAAAATAAAACGCCAAACGTGCAAGTGTTGGTGTATTTGTCACCTTGTCGGTGCGGCTTTTTTTCTTTTTGAGATGAAGACAAACCCCCCGAAGCACCGCCGGCTGCACCTGTATTACCTCGATCGGCGATCCGTGACACACCGGGATCGCTGCTGTGTGCTTGTAGAGGCTAAATATCAATGGTGTGTGTTTTTCATCCGGAGCGGCGCACCGGCACCAAGCGGCCTCCTGAGGTTTTTCCTCGGAGTGAAACCTCGACTGTGCAGTCGTTTATTGATTCCATAGAAAAGGACATGAAGCGAGGCTGAATGGAGTCAATACTGGGACACACACACACACACACACAAACGGGCCTTGGAGACAGGAATAAGAATGCTTATTGTGACAAGGGGAGGATCAGCTACAAGGCTTTTCTTTGTGTTTTCCACCTGAACGACACTGTTTTGTCGTTGTTTACCGATAAGGAAGCTGTCAGATTTATCCCGCCTCTCTTTTTATGGTTTCATTTTTTTAAATTATCTTCATAAAATCTTCTTATTGCACATAATCAACACGGTCATCCTAAAAAAAACAAAAACAAAATCAATGTAAATAAACGTATAAAGAGGAAAACTATATCACGTCACCGTCCAAAAATAAAAACCTACATTAGCAGTAAAACTAAGGTCAATGTGCAAAATAAATACAAATAAAATCTATCAAAAGAATCATCTCTGGAGAAACTATCACGACTATTTGCTTCCAAAAAAAAAAGCTTCTAAAAAGAAGTAAATGTGCATTAAGAGAAACTAATGATCCCAATGAACCCAACTTTACTTCTGCATTAAAAATCCATGAGGAGAAACAAAGAGAATCCCAAAGAAAGATTTAACACGATTGCATCTGGTTACGTTTGTTCTCGGTTGTGTTGTACAGTAATTGGTGTAATACGTTGTTTCAGACAGCTTTGTGTGCTGCTCCTTTATTTTCTCCATCTCTCTAAGCTGATTAAAAAATGACCGTGAAAACCGCACCGAAAGTTCATTGGAACAAAACGTCTCGTGGTCCCACTCGATCGTCCCTCCACTGCTGTGAAACCTTTGCTGAGCATCGGCACCTCGTTCGTCTCGGAGGAACAGTCTCCTTGTTTCAAACACGAGTGAGATGCTCAACAGCTTCCAGAAGTTTCCAACCAGGTCCCTTTAATCAGGGAGCTCCGTCTTCATGTCTGGATCCTGTGTGTCTCGACTCGCCTCCATGTTTCATTCCCTCCGAGCTTTGAACAGAGCTGCTCGAAAATATCAAGTCTGCAGCAACATCCAGCTGATGCAACATCCAGACACCGACCACACAGACACACAAGTTCAGCTGGGACCTCAAGGTGATGGAGACGTTTCTCAACCTCGTGCTCGGCTGCTTTTTAATCCACCGAGGGAAGAACAGTGATATCGACCCCACGGGTTTGTATCTAAATAGACCCCAAATCTGACCTCATTCACTGCTGGTCACCTGGACTGGACACAGACACACACAGACACACACAGACACACACAGACACACACAGACACACACAGACACACACAGACACAGGAGGATGTTCGGACAGAGGATGTAAGGATAAAGGACATAAGGACAGAGGATGTAAGGACAGAGGACTTAAGGACAGAGGATGTAAGGATAAAGGACATAAGGACAGAGGATTTAAGGATAAAGGACATAAGGGCCGAGGATGTTAGGACAGAGGATGTAAGGGCAGAGGATGTAAGGACGGAGGACATAAGGACAGAGGATGTAAGGACAGAGGACTTAAGGACAGAGGATATAAGGATAAAGGACATAAGGACAGAGGATTTAAGGATAAAGGACATAAGGGCCGAGGATGTTAGGACAGAGGACATAAGGACAGAGGATCAAATTGCTCATTCACACATCATCACATTTCCTCTGTGGAAATGTTCGTTCTGACACCACAATAGATTCTAGTTTAATGTGAAAACATCAATAACAAAGAGAATAGTGACAGTTTGATGTGCTGCTGCCCGGGAACTCGGCCAGATACAGTCCATCACACACACACACACACACACACACACACACACACACACACACACATCACACATGGTGTGCGTGTGTGTGTGTGTGTTTCTTTCAAACATATTTGAACCCCTACATTTAAGACTTTACACACCGGTGCGTTCATGTATTCATCAGTTCTCTGGATGATAAAATATCCTATTTAATGTGTCAATCACGTCCTGGTTGATGGATTGTAACTGCTCACCATCTCTCGGGTGTTTGTCCACACGGAGGCGAAACCAGTTCATTTTTTAACACGTGTTCCACACTCTGGGACGCAGGTTTCAAAAATGTACGCAGACGACACGATAAAAAACTCCTTTATTGTCATTACACAAAAGGATGGATCAAAAGGTATTGGCATTATTTGCCACACATGTACTGTTGTGAATATAGAACGTGTGTGATGATTGTGACTGTGCAGTCACATGACAAACGCGATGGATGAACAGGAAGAATTCCACAGGACCGCTCAGTAACGCTTAAC
>CAAKHB010002488.1:0-27393 GCA_901007665.1 Aeoliscus strigatus
GCTTCATGGCAAACGCTGTGAATACTTATGTACATGCGATTTCTTAGTTTTTTATTTTTAATAAATTTGCAAAAAATTCTAAAACTTTTTTTCACATCGTCATTATGGGGTGTTGTGTGTAGAATTTTGAGGAAAAAAATGCATTGAATCCATTTTGGAATAAGGCTGTAACATAAAAAATGAGGGAAAAGTGAAGCGCTGTGATTACTTTCCGGATGCGCAGTACGACAGCGACCACCGGGAACACTCACCACAGAGGACGGCGTCTCCCACCACACCAGTCACATGACCCCCGAACTCCGCTGCTGATCGGAGGAGGGATGGTCTCACAGCGTGTCACCGTCACTGAACGTCAGGAGAAACGTCTGAACTATGACACCAAGGTCATCGTTTGACAGGTTCAGGAAAAACATCGCATCCCAGCGCTAGCATACACACAAGTACCGTAATTACTTGACTATTTACACAATCAGAAAATGGTTCCTCAAAGTCCAGAGAGCCATGTCGCTGTCATTACGGTAATCCCCTTCACTATGATGGCAGAAGCCTGTGAGTGATTACCGTAATGACAGCAACCTGGATGAGAAGTGAAACTTCTCAGCTTTCAGGAAGTTTCCCGCAAATAGTTGTGTAATTACGGTACTCGAAGGTAGAACCAACGTACCGTAGTTGGATCACGTCCTCAGATTGACTCTGGAATATGAACATGACCGCCAGCACGTTGGAGGACAAGCTCATCAGTCTGGAACCATCCGCAGCACTGACGGGTCCTCCACGGATGACTGGGATTGGACTGTTCGAGTCACCTGACTCCCAGACGTCAGAGCGGGAAAACAGAACTGACCATAAGACGAGTTTTGACCCAAAACATCAACAGCAACCGCTGCCCATCTTGTTGTAGTTACTATGGTAACAAGATCTGCTAACTTTCAGCCGCTGTCACTGGAAGGGAACAAAGAAAAACATGGCGAAACACGGTGGAGAAATTCAACGTGGAGTGACGACACAGACGCTGAAGAAGAAGGCGGCGTCAGGTCACCGAGGAGCACAACCGACAGCAGACGGCTCCTTCACAGGCAGCAGGTCAGCAGCTGTGACCCGGAACCCTGACGCCCGGTGTTCACACTAGCACACCCTGGAGTACCGTAACTACACGACTACTGACACCATCAGAGAAGATCGACTGCCTCCTGAAAATGGAGAAGTTACACTTCACTGCCAAGGTGCTGTCATTACGGTAAAGACTCGCAAGCCTCTGGTAACAGAGCCAATGGGATTACCGTAATGACAACAACAACACGGCTGTTGTCAGCTTCCAGGAACCGATGGATGTTTTCTGATAGCACCAACAGTCAGGTAATTACGGTACTAAAAGTATGCTAGCGCCAATGTATTGGCAGCACCGCCGCCATCGTGAGTGAATGAAATGACGAAGCTCCTGAAGCTAAACAAGCCCAGGTTGATGACTGTCCTTCCACTGACAGAACCACGGACCTGCTCAGATGTTCAGTTCACAGCTCACGTCCGTGTAGCGCTAACAGTTAGCATCCGTTGCTCTGCGGCCTGTGGCGATGTTCTTCTGGAGACTTCCCTCATTTAATCCGCTGCTGCAAATAGTGCAGTACTCTCCTTGGTGTGTAATCAGCCCACACCTGGACACACCTGGACCAGCACCAGTCCCTCCATTCCCACGTCACAGCTTTTTTTCAGCCAGTTAGCAGCTAGCGGCCCAGTGGAACGTGTGATCTGAGTTCACCATCTGCTCATTGCTGTGACACGGGCTAAAAGCAAACCCCGATGCAATGAACTCCAGATGACACCCAGGAAATAGTCCAAGCCTGGCACGGATACAACATCATCCTGAGATCTCCCGCTCAGACGGGAAACACCGCCACGACAGCACGGACACGACTGAGGCAGGACGACATCGACCACCATGTAACGCCACCGCTAGGAGTCAGGTCCACGCCACTTTGCGGGAGATGGCTTGTTTGAAGCACTCGGGGTCGACGGCGCCTCGGGGCCGCAGCGCCCTCTCCAGGCTCACCAGCACGTTCTGGTGACACTCCCTGATGTTGACGGGGTACTTGGCCCTCAGCAGCTCGTAGGCGGCGATCAGACGCATGTTCTGCTTCACCATCAGGTACTGGATGATGCAGGTGGGCGCCAGCGAGAACCCGTCCCGGCAGTGGACCAGCACGCGCTTCCTCTTCTCGGTGGAGGCGTCGATGCACTCGTTAATGTCTTCGAAGCAGCACTGCTCCGCCGCGTCCGGCACGTCGCCCATGTCCACCTTGAGGCGGGACCAGCTGTGGCGGGCGCCGCGGGAGCAGGTGCAGGGGATGAGGCTGAGGGTGGGGCCCGGGTCCCCCGGCCCGCTGCTCATGTCGATGATGCTGTCGATGTTGTTGCGGCACAGGGTGCGCCCGTTGTACGCCGCGTTCAGGTTGCCCACGTAGATGTAGTCAGTCACCTTGGAGATGACGGGTTCCGAGTACTGGAAGTGCTGCGAGCCTCCGGGTTTGGGCTCGGGCGTGTCGGGGCCCCGGGCTCCGGCGGGGCCCGTGGCCGCTCTCCTGCTGTAGTTCCGCAGCTTCTTGGAGCCCGAGCGGGATGGCGGATTGGAGTCGGACTCTGAGCTGCTGTTCCACGGCGGAGAGAAGAGAGAGAAGCGGCCGGAGGACTTGCTCTTGGTGAAGATCTCCACCGGACTGGACAGGCTGGAGCTGGACGCCGTGGTGGACGCCGAGGCACAAAACAGAGACGCGCGCTCCAAGGAGCCGGTGCTGCTGGCTGCTCCGGCGCTGTGAGCCTGCTCCATCTGCACGGAACACACAGACAACATGAGGGAGACGCTGGTGGCAGCAGAGGACTGCCTCTGTGTGTGTATGTGTGTGTACCTGAGCTTTGAGGTTGTTCTTCCACTCCTGCGTCTCCAGAGCTTTGAAGCGTCCACTGCTGTCGGAGGAGGCCGACATGCACAGGGGTCGGTGGACTCTGGGGGGGAGCTGGGGGGTGAGGGCCACGGGGACGGGCCGCACGTCGACGTGCTCGCTCCTACTCATCATCAGGTTTGGACAGGAGCCTGTGAGGCAAACGACGACGTCACCTGACCTGGAGCATCGGGCCGGGTTCACACGGCAACAGGACCAGAAACCTCCAGTACATACGTCTCAGACGTCGTTGAATGTGACGTATGAACTGATAAAACTGTTTTTGGATCAGTGTCAGTGAATGTTGTTGAGCTGTACGCACACTGACAACTGGAACACCAACAGATTCCATTTACGTTTTTGATTAAAATGGAACAAAAATGTCACCATAGCAACAGATCGGGCACAAAACTGAAGTCATGTGATTTTCACACACGTTCAGTAGGTTAATGTGAGAAAACTAGCAGCTGGGAGACACTCACACACCATCACAAATCAGTGGGATCTCGAGTGACCTACCAGCACATTCTGAGCGGCTGATGGGGGGAATGTACAGGCTGTTGTGGGTTCTCAGCAGGCTGTGGAGGGTTCTCAGCAGACCTGTGGAGCAGAGGTCACCTTGCAGTGAGACTCGTGGGCTCGAATGGGTTAAGGTCCTCCAGAGAACCGCACTCACCGCTCCGTCCATCTCCATCCTGCCTGCAGAGCACCTTCTGGTCCAGCAGCTTGTGAGCACTCAGGTCTTTGTTCCAGTCCCCCTCGGCATCCATGTTCCGCCCCCTGCTGACAGACGCACACACACGCTGCTCAGGCGGCGCGTCATCTTCGGCAAGCCGAGCGACAGCTCCCCTCCATCAGGCTCACAGAGGACCGCGGGGCGCCGCATCACATGCCAAGTTAGCCGCTAACTGCGACTGAGGTGCGACGGAGCCGCTGGTTAGCACTGAGCCGCTGCTAGTTAGCATAAAGCCCCTGGTTAGCACAGCCGCTGCTAATTAACATAGAGCCGCAGCTAGTTAGCATAGCCGCTGCTAGTTAGCACTGAGCCGGCTGGTTGGCACCGCTCCGCGCCGTTAGCAGCAGAGCGTCTCCTCGGTGGGCGAATAATGTGTCAAATAAGGCCGCGTATCCCTGCTAACAAGCGTCTCCGCCAGCATCGTCCCCGGCTCAGCCGCCAGACTAGACCAGTCTGAGCGTGGGTCGGTGACTGTTCTTCTTCACCGGAAGAGTTTCAGACTCGGCGCGCAGCTGCGCCCCCAGTGGTCAGAGTGAGACACTGCATGGCACCTGCAGTCATTGACCAGCTGCTGCTCTGTCACACTCAACACATTCAGCAACAATTGAAATTTGTCATTGTTCGATGTATTTTATAGTGGTATTGTGCATACCCTCTGTGAATGACAACATAATAATAATAAGAACAACAACATTTAATTTACAAAGCCAAACTGTAAACTGAGTTAAAACAGATATAAAATCAGTGTGAGAGAACATTACAAGCAACAGAGTGTAGTGACGCCTACGTACTCCATGGTGTAGTCCCGGAAGCAGGTTTAGTGAAAATCCTGAGCTTGTTCATCCTAAAATAAAGGTTCTACACTGACAGAAACTCAACCCAGCGTTTGAATTCAGTTCATCAGTAACTCAGCAACAAGAAATTCAGTTTTCCTAATTGCAGAATTAAGAAACTCAGGATTTTCTAGTCTTTCTTGCTGGAACAGGGCCCTGGTGAACCAGGGATTGTCCACCGACTTAGAGAATTCCAGTGCCGTTCTCTCTTAAGTTCCACTCAGAACAGCGGAATCCGTTTTTGTTGCATCCTGTTGACAGACGGGCACTCTGAGATGAATTGAAGTTCATTAAGTTAATCGACGTTTGCTGCCTGAACACTGACCGTGGCTCATGTTACAAACCACATGTAACTGGTGCACGTCGTCTAATCCTTCAAACGACAGAAAACCTCTGGGACGTTAAGCTGTGACACTCTCACCTCAGCGGGACACAAGTTTCAGACGCGTCCTGCAGACAAGTCAGCCAGTTCTGGTCACAGAGGGTGAAGGTTTACGGATCTGAAAACTGCTCACTGAGTCAATGAAATCAGTCCGAGAAATGTCATCACCAGGAGCAGCTGAACTCCATAATGGAATTAATATTCCACAGATGAACATGCTCAGACAAATAAGGTTGTTTACAGCCAATCAATAAACACATGAAACAAAGCCTGAAATATCAGTTTGTTAAGATGATAATTAATTCATCCACCACACGCTGACATGTCAGAAGCACATCACATGAGAGGCACGCACACATCACACAGTCATGACAGAAAAAAGCTGTAAAAGTGAAGAGAATCAACTCACATTGACAGTGTGTGTCTTCAGCAGACTGAAGCTGAAAACAATGATCTCCCAGCTTCTCTCTTCTCTCTCCTTTCTCTTGTGTTTAATTGGTCGAGCCTGTTTCCAGGTATCCTGGTAACCCACGACCTGCTGATGTCACTGCTCTCCATAATGAAGTGTGTGTGTGTGTGTGTCTCAACTAGGCATGATAATTCACACAGACAATGAAGCTTCGTCTGCGGTGGTGAGAGTCGACTGCCCATCACGGATGATTATTGTTTAAATCTGCTGTTCTTTTATTTTGAAGGGTTTCATAACATCAGCCTACTGAGTAACTGGATGTTGCTGCAGATATTTACTATCGTCACACAATGAATTGTAATTAAAGGTGAACTATGTATTATTTTTATTAAAAGCTATATTTTTTTAAAAAAAAAAGAACACGTCCACAGTGCGTTTAGAGGGGCACAGAATAAAAGTGTAACTTTTCCTGAAAAAAAAATAACCGTAGTGTGAATGAATTAGTTTCTATTTTGTGACGGGTCCGTCAGTGTGTTGATGTTTACTGTTTCTTTAAGTCAACAGTGATTGGTTCATTGTGATCTGACAGACCGGTCTCAGTCTGCAAGTCCTCCAGCAGCGTCACAGCCCCGGAGATAAGAACCACAGAGGGAGAAGGACCGAGAAGAACAACACGCACAGTCAATGTTGGAGAAGTAGATGCTAGATGCACTCATAGAAAGGACTTCATTGACATCAACACACACGGACATGGCGACTTTTCTCCTCCATCGGTAAGAAGCCAACTCACCAGCTAACTTAGCTAACGTTAGCTAGCTTAGCTTAGCTAACGTTACGTCGTTGTAGCAATAGCAGTAGTAGTAGTGGTAATATCAGTAGTAGTAGTAGTGGTTGTATTAGTAGTAGTAGTTATTTGCTTAAAATGTAAGTGCTCACATGTAAAGTAGTAATTGAACGTGAAAGTACATGTAAAGTAGTAATTCAATGTAAAAGTACATGTAAAGTTAAGTAATCTAAATGAAACCAGTAAACAAACTAAACTTAAGGACGGTTTTGTAAAATGTGTTCAAAGCTACAGACGCTTTCTGCTCCGATGTGAGCCGCTGACATCTGGGGTGGTGCCGCTCAGGGACCAGTTAATGAAGACCCGTCTCTGGAGGCCCGACACAGGAACATTCACCTGCTCCACTCAGCTTGATTGAGCTTTTGTCCGTCGTCCCTCCAGGGAGACCGACTCGTCTCAGCCCCAAACAGCTGCAGCTTGTTGTTTCTTCCAGAAGATTTGGTCCGAAGCAATCGAAGGACTTTGTCCGTCTGAGGATGTTTGACACATAGTAGCAGTGGTAGTAGTAGTAGTATCAGTAGTATGTTGGGTACTGTGATGTCACGTCATGTCAACAGACTGATCGGGGGATAAAACTTTTTACCGTCTGATACAGCTGATGAAGGAGGACGTACTATGAGCTGTGGGCTGAAAGAGGCTCAAATCAAATCCGTAAAATACTCCAATACATATTATGAGGTGATATTTCCCAGTGGGTCGGGGTGGGGGTCAGAAGGGCAGCTTGTGAACCAGGGGGATCTTGTTCTTCAGGGACAGCGAGGTGTCGACCTGCTCAGCCGTCAGCAGCGTGTGCCACTGAGCCACCGGCCGCCGCGGGTTGGACAGCATGTCGGCCCAGTGCCTCAGCTGGTTCCCCGACGCGTCGCAGCCCAGGAAGATCTTCCCCGTGGGGTCGTTGGCGGTCATGGGGTCGTGGTCCCACACGGAGATCACCAGGTTGACCCTCTGAGAAGGAGCCGGGACAATCAGACACAATCGTGTGTGCGTCCTAGCGGTCACTGCGGCTAATGCTAAGCTAGCTGGCGGAGGCCTCCTGTGCTGTGGCCCTCACCTGGATTTGATCGAAGGACACGTCGAAGGTGAACGACTCGTTGTAATAAGGGTTCAGCGTCTTCTTTTTAATGGACGTCTTCCTTTTCTTCCACTTCCTCTTGTCCAGAGCCAGCTGAACCTTCACATACGGATCTGCAGCGTGAAACAGTGAATGTGAAGAGTCTGTCCCAGTCACCGTCTTCTTCCTGTGTGTTTCCTGTCGTTTCCCGATCCGCACCAGAGACGTTTAAACATGCTGAAACACGTTAAAACGGGATTTAAAAACCACTGGGGCTACGGAGATCGGACAAATTCTGACTAATCGGGTTTCTGGTACGGATCAGGTCGTGACATTTTAATCTCATGCTCCATGTCTTCTTCACTGTGATGGTGTAGTCCTGTGTCTGCGTTACAGTGCCACCTACAGGCCTGGAGGATGCACTACAGTGGCTTCACAGGGTGCACGCACACGTGACTGGAGACGATTCCGTGAGGACGTTTTTAAAACGGGTTTAAGTGGATGTGGCCTCAAACGGCTCCTGTTCGTTTGTGATGTTGATCATGTGATTGTTTGACACTCTGACGTGAACCTGGTGGCCTCTGACCTGAGGTTCCTCCGATGTCCATACATTTCAGGTTTTTGGCCTCCAGGATCACCACCGTCAGTTTGCCGGAGGCGGGAACGTAACGCAGAGAGAAACAAATCTCACCCAGGTTCTCCTCCTGCCAATAAGCCAGAAAGCACAAATGCTGAAGTCACCAAACCGTCACAAGTGACGGCTGGGGGAGGTGGGACACTGAACAATGTGACAAATCGACCTGGTGTGAAGAAGGAGCAAGGAGGAGGAGAGAACTGAAAGTTGACAATTTGCTGTCATTACCCCAACACCTTGCTGGCTTCCGGCAACAGAGCGAAGGGGATTACCGTAAATACAGCAACATGGCTGTTGTCAGCTCTCAGAAACCGATGGACATTTTCTCCTTCTCCTAGGTCCGTCTTCACACCAGGTAGAGGAACCGGCTCACGCTCCTGACCTCAAACTTGCTGGGCTCGGCGAGGTCCTGCCACTCCTCCATCACGTGGTTCCAGTCAATGTCGCCCAGTTTCAGCCTGAGCTCGCCGATGGTGTCATGTTTGGAGAATCGGTCAAAGTCAAAGACCTGCATCACCACTGTCGACTTCAGGAGGGACGACTTGGATATCTGAGGACAAAACAGGCCGGAGCGTGATCGGAGACATGGAAGTGGACGTTCCCACAGGACAGGTAGGACCTACCTTGAATTTAAAGTGCTCGTTGAAGACGGGGTTCAGCGTGTTCTTGAACACTTTGGTCTCACAGGTTTTTGATTTATCGGGGCAGATGTAGACTTTGACGTACGGGTCAGAGCTTCCTCCCACGTCCATGGCCTTCAGGTCCTCGGCTTGTTTGATTCCCACAGTGAGCTGCAAGTAGTTAAGACTTTCTAGTTGATACACAAACGGCACTGGTGGTTACCACAACACCATGTCACTGGGCTGCCCCCTACTGGTGGGGAGAGAGGAGAAGGAGCTGGTCGGTGTTCACCAGACCAGGTTTCAGGTTCAGGTTCACCCACCTCCGACTGAGCAGCGTTAAACTCCAGAGAGTAGAGCAGTTTCCCCCGCCGCTGTTTGGTCGAACCGTAGTCCACGTCCTCCACACCAGGCTGCATCTGAGTGAGGAAACATCTGTCAGACTGCTAACACTGCCAACGCTGCACTGGTCAGTGTATGTCACACGATGTGACATACACTGACTTAAACATGGCTGACTTTTGGACAAGGAGGACACGCTGACCGTGTCTTAACAGCAGTAGTTTGAATGCTATGCTATGCTAACAAAAGCACAAGGAGAAACACTAGAGCATGTTTGTCGTTGTCTTGTCTTCTTGAGAAGGAGGGCTGCTAATGATGCTAAAGCTACAGCAGAATCACTGATCATATTAAACTACAAAGATCCGGTCTCAGCTCGTTGTCTCAGTGTGAACTGGACTGTTCCTCATGTCTGGTTGTAGTTTGAAGTATTGCTGATGCTAACCAATCAATGCTAATGCATCGATATCGCCGCTGACACGTTGATGAACGTGTCGATGATGTGTCTGTTCGCTGCGTTTCTGCCTGTTTCTGTTCGATACGTATCGTGTTGTCGTCACTCACCAGAGAAGCGCTGGTGTTCCCGTTCAACCCCTTGAGGTCGATCTGCGCCTCCTTCCTCTGACGCTTCTGCTTCATTTTGCGGCATTTGATGCAGACGCACACACAGCAGAGCAGGAGCAGCAGCGCTCCCCCTCCACAGATGGCGTAGATGGCCCATCGCGGCACTGAGGGACCAATCACAGCTCATCTGACAGACATCCGGCTAACAAACACAAGATCCTCTGGAGGTGGGACAGAGTTGGGACACTCACAGGGGATGTGGGTCAGAAGGTCGTTGACAAAGTTAGTGACAGTGGAGTTGGTTGGAGGGGCGGTGGGGGGGGACGTGGTGGTGGTGGTGGTGGTGGTGGTGGTTGGGGGGACGGTGGTGTTAGGACAAGTGGAGTGAGATGATGGATGGATGGTGGACATGGTGAGGAGAGCTGGAGGGCGTGAAGAGAAGGGAGAAGATTTACTTTATTTGGCCACAAGAGGGCAGAACATTCCAGAACAAACATTTATTAACCACTAGAACGACACGGTGGACCAGTGGAGTAAATTAATGCTCAAATCCACAGTGTACCTGTGGCGTCGGGTACGTAAACATAGATCCACTCGTTCTTAGTTGCTATCGCTGGAAGGAAACAGACAGACACAGAAGAAGAAACACTCAGGACGACGCCGGGTCCACGTCAGGTCAACACAAAACCTAAAACCGTAACATCCCTCGTAGAGCTCAGACCTCCACCCAGTGGGACGTTCTACTCCGACTTCATCTCCCCGACCTGATTTGCTCTCCAGCAGTAGATCCCTGACCCAGAAAACATCCTCTGACCGTTGGAAACACCCTGATCGGATTCGGGGGATAGTTCGACGGATCCTGACTTCTGCTGACTCAGCAGACTCTCAGCGACAACGTGCTGTTAGTTCACGTCACATTCGTTCCACGAGGTGACCGAGCGTTTTCCGTTGCTGTTCCCAGTCATCTGGGATGGTTTCTGATACCCAGTTCTATAGTGACACTTTTTTAAATGTTTTTTTTTCTATTTGACTCTTTTCAATCGTTTTTCTCTTTCTTTCTTTTTTGCTGTCTGTTTTGAAGCACGTTGGTTCACCGACATGGCTGAATGAAGAAAGAACATTTGGGCCTGAAAATCCACCAGCGCTTCCTGTTCCTTCCTGTTCCGGTCACAGCACCGGTGTGACGGTGACACGTCAGAGAAGCAGCTGACGGATCCTGGATTTATTTACAACCATCTACTCAACATTTCATGTTGAGTTCATGTTCTCAACAGACAGAAACACAAGCTCCTCGGTGGAGGTGACAACGTCCTGTCCAAAGAGCTGCAGCTGCTCGGGCCCCGCCAAGAACAAACAGCAGCTGGGGTGTTTGTCGAACGGCGATGACACAACCCGTCGGCCATGACGGTCGCAGGTGATGAATGAGTGAAGGAATGCAGAGGAAAGGAGAAACCGTGTCACACGCACACACACAAGTCCAGTGAGAGGATGAATCAGTTTGAGCATCAGTGAACGAGTGAACGCATACGAAGGAAGAGTTTTACTTACTGCTGGTTGTCACAGACACGCCACCATCGCTGAGAAGGTCTGTGCCCGGACAGAAAAACAAGAACAGAGGGAGAAGGTGACTTCACGAGCGGAAACAACTCCGCCCTTTCCCACATCCACGCTGCCGCCGCCGCAATCAGCAGGGAAAACACATCCACTTCCTGTTGTTCACGTCAAACACGTACCACCGTTTCCTTTGACGCTTCACCAGTTACTGCTGAAAGCGGAGGCAGGAGGAGACTCGTGCACTGGCTAATAACGCGAAGGAAGTTAGCATGTTCTCGCTGAGCTGGACGATGAAATAAATGTTGAACTGTCCCTTTACATGTCTGCAGTACGTGAAGGATGAAGACAAACAGAAGACGTCACTGAAGAACGAGTTTGGTGTGTAAACCGCCAGCAGCTGTTCACATACACACACACACACACACACACACAGCAGAACATGGTGAGAAGGTTTGAAGGTTTCCTCTGATCCAGGTTCTCAGGTGGATGTCGATGACCGGCACAGGTCCGATGTGTGTCTGTGTCCGTCTGCGTCCAGTCCCGCTGCTCTGTTTAGTTTTTTCTGTGGTTCCTTCATAGCAACTGAGCATGAGCGGATCTCGTTACCGCACTAACTACAACAAGATGGCTGAGCACCTTTTGGTCGGTCAGAATTCTCAGAAAAAGAATACTGTCAGTCTGTTTCTGCCTTTTTTTCCCTCAGAACTCAAATTTGTACATGTTGACTCTGTACCAATCCCCGTCAGGTCAGCTGAGAAAGTCACAGACAGTCTAGTTGTCTGTGGACATCCATTCTGGAGACGTCACGTCAGAAAAGTTTGACGTTTATTTTAGCAACTGGAGCCGTTTGGAGCTTCCAGACTGATGTCGTCATTCTGTGGACAGGGTGGAGACATGGTGAGACGCTGCCCCCTGCTGGAGTATGAAATAACAGACAGTTCTATAGTTCACTCATTCATCACCTCCTGTTGCTCCGGTTACAGGCTGATCCCAGCTGTCAGGGTGAAGGACAGACAACCATTCACACTCACATTCACACTTACAGGTGATTGACAGTGACCAGTTAACCTCAGCATGATGTTGGAGGAGGGAGGAAGACAGAGTACCTGGAGAGAACCCACACATACACAGGGAGAGAATAGAAACTCCACCCAAAGATCTCAGACCGGGAATTGAACCTGGGACCTTCTTGCTATGATGCGACAGTGTCGCCATTAAAAGGTTTGTAAAAGAAAATGGAGAAAGATGAAGAAAACGTGAACAGAGGAAAAACTAGTCATACACGTGGAGCTTACCTGGAATGTACCTGAGTGAGACGTCTGTTCTTCTGTTTCATCTGTTGGTCTCGTTTTCAGCCGTCTTCAGTCTGCTGGACACACACACACACCTGTGTGTTCAGTGTTCAAACAGGGGTGGAGTTATTGTTCAAACACACTGAATTCCAGCGTGCAGAAGTGTGTTCATACAGATATGAGAGAACAGATATTGTCACTGCAAATTCAGTTGACAAATTTCATCAACTTGTGTTTGTTCCTCAGTCACATGACCATCGTCTGACGCCTCAGAGGCAGATGATTGTGATCAGCTGTTGAGATGGAGGTGCTTTCTGGGTGTGTGTGTGTGTGTGTGTGTGTGTTAGAGACATCACATGTGGTCTGAGGACGCTGTAAAAACAAAGTGTTGAGACAAATTCACTCATTCACCAGAGCTGTTTCCATTTATTGAGTTGAAGGACGAGGTGAAGCAGCAGAGAGCAGGAGACATCTGACGTACATGTGTGTGAAACAAGAGGACTAAAGAGTGTTCATCACCCAAACCCTCCTTTATTGTTTTCTTGAGAACATTTAAATAGTGTAGAACTGAAAGTGACAGTTTGGATGAACAGAAGCTTCCAGGTTCTTCTGCTCCGTCATGGAAACTGAAGCAGCAGGATCATCAGAAATTGATGGCTTTACCGAAAGAAGCTGCTAGGTTGGCTTCTCTGAAGGCCTCCGACACCGTCTGCAGGAGGAGAGGGAGCAGAGAGGTGGTCAGATGATTGAAGGTCACCTTCTAGAACCCTCTAGAAGCTGCTAGCCTTAGCGGCCACGTACCGGGTGGGCGTGGCAGACCCGGGCCACGTCCTCACAGGAAGCTCCGTACTCCATCGCCAGTGCGGCCTCATTCACCATCTCTCCTGCCCCCTGCAGGCCGCACACACAAACAGCTGTGGACGGCGCTACAACGCTGGCGGTCCATGTCACCCACGGACCGATGCTAGAATTATCTGGGACTGATTCTACAATCACACTCAGTGGAACGTGACTCATGTTCGCAGGGAAGCTAACAGAGGAGCCTCGTCCACCGACTCAGACAGGAAGCTGCGCTCCAGTAACGTCCTCACCGATCCCAGGATGTGAGCTCCCAGCATGCGGTCCGTCTCCTTGTGGCTGAGGATCTTCACCAGGCCGTCGGTGTCAGCGTTGGTCTTGGCTCGGCTGTTGGCAGCGAAGGGGAACTTGCCGACCTTGTAGGGGGTTCCCTGGGGACGGGGGGGGACGGGGCGTCAGGTTCCTGCAGCGGCGCGGTGGCGGCGGGACAACTCACCTCCTCCTTCAGCTGCTCCTCCGTCTTGCCCACCCAGGCCACCTCAGGGTGGGTGTATATGACGGACGGAACGCAGTTGTAGTCGATGTGCACAGCGCCGCCGGCCATTCCCTCCACGCAGATGATGCCCTCGTCCTCGGCTTTGTGGGCCAACATCGGTCCGGCGACGACGTCTCCAATGGCGTAGATGCTGGAGGGAGAAGATCGTTGACCAACGTCTTCATGTTCTCGTTCCACAATAGCAGAAACAGCAGCATCGATGAGACCGCAAGGACCTTTGACCCGTAAACCTCCGATCATTCTCTCAGCGGTTTAAGGTGCTACATTCAGCTGTCATACGTCGGAGTACCGTAATGACACGGTTCCTGAAAACTGAGAAGTGTCACTCTGTTCCTCTACCTGAAGAAGGAGCTAGAAGGAGCAAAGATCCATCGGTTCCTGGAAGCTGACAGCAGCCATGTTGCTGTCATTACGGTAATCCCATTTCCTGATGAGTCATTACCGTAATGACAGCAACATGGCTGTTGTCAGCTTTCAGGAACCGTTTTCTGATGGCGCAAATAGTCCTGTAATTACGGAATGTACTGTAGCATCGATGTTAAAGGGTGAACTGGGTTCTTCTCAGAGTTCAGTCACGGCATCCGCTTAGTTTGTAGGAACGTTCCCAGGCACCGGCCGACACGTCACCGTAAAGTCTGTGGTAGACGCTCACTGAGAGACAGGAAGCGGAGCGGGTCACCTGGGCACGGTGGTCTGGAAGCGGTTGTTGACGGGGATCCGGCCCCTGTTGTCCAGCTCAATGCCGACCGAGTCCAGACCCAGGTTGTGTGTGAAGGGCCGTCTGCCGATGCAGACCAGCAGCACGTCGCAGGTCAGAGTCTCGTTCTTCCCCCCGGCTGCCGCCTCCACCCTGGAGAACAACAACAGTCAGTCACACGGACGGGCCAGCGGGAGCCAGTGACCTGGGGTCGTCACTCACGCCACATCGATCTTGCCGTCGGGCCTCTTGGTGGCTCCCAGGACTTTGGTGCCCAGCTTGAACTTAAGGCCCTGCTTCTGCAGGATGCGCTGGAAGTTCTTGGAGATCTCCATGTCGATGCCCATACCGCCCACGTGGCCCAGGAACTCCACCGCGGTGACCTTTGAACCCAGGCGCTGCCACACTGACCCCTACAGGACAAGCACGTCAAAACATCCCCGGAGATGTGAACGTCAGAGGAAACGGAGGGAAAGATTCTGACCAGCTCCACTCCGATGACACCAGCTCCGATCACGATCAGCTCCTCTGGAACCTTCTTCAGGGACAGAGCTCCTGTGGACGACACCACGCTCTCTTCATCGATCTGCAATGACACATTCACGAGCTTCAGCCGACATGTAGTCAGTTCCTTCATGTGTCAGACTCAACTCGGTTCTGGATCGGGACGCGGCGACAGAGAAGATGGTGGTGTGGTGACAGACAAGCTATGAGCAGTGAGACGAAACTCGCTTGGAACATCTGATATAGTTTGTCACTGCACATTAATGCATCATCCCTCCAACACTCAAACGTGTTGATGGACCACGGCGTGACCACAGCCGTGGTACGCAAGCACGACATGGTGGAGGAAGAACAGAGGAGGATGGAGGGATGACAAAGGAGGAGGATGGAGGATGGAGGGATGATGGAGGGATGAAGGGATGACGGAGGAGGAGGATGGAGGGATGACGGAGGAGGAGGATGGAGGGATGATGGAGGAGGAGGATGGAGGGATGATGGAGGAGGAGCATGGAGGGATGATGGAGGATGGAGGGATGACGGAGGAGGAGGATGGAGGGATGACGGAGGATGGAGGGATGAAGGGATGACGGAGGAGGAGGATGAAGGAGGATGGAGGGATGACGGAGGAGGAGGATGGAGGGATGATGGAGGATGGAGGGATGACAGAGGAGGAGGATGGAGGGATGATGGAGGATGGAGGGATGACGGAGGAGGAGGGATGACGGAGGAGGAGGGATGACGGAGGAGGAGGATGTAGGATGATGGAGGATGGAGGGATGACGGAGGAGGAGGATGGAGGGAGGATGGAGGATGGAGGATGGAGGGATGATGGAGGAGGAGGGATGACGGAGGAGGAGGATGGAGGAGGATGGAGGGAGGAGGGGGGGGGGGGGATGGAGGGATGATGGAGGATGGAGGGATGACGGAGGAGGAGGATGGAGGGATGAGGATGGAGGGATGACGGAGGAGGAGGATGGAGGGATGATGGAGGATGGAGGGATGACGGAGGAGGAGGATGGAGGGATGACGGAGGAGGAGGGATGACGGAGGAGGAGGGATGACAGAGGAGGAGGATGTAGGATGATGGAGGATGGAGGGATGACGGAGGAGGAGGATGGAGGGAGGATGGAGGGATGACGGAGGAGGAGGATGGAGGGATGATGGAGGATGGAGGGATGACGGAGGAGGAGGATGGAGGGATGACGGAGGATGGAGGGATGACGGAGGAGGAGGATGGAGGGATGACGGAGGAGGAGGATGGAGGGATGATGGAGGAGGAGGGATGACGGAGGAGGAGGATGTAGGATGATGGAGGGATGACGGAGGAGGAGGATGGAGGGATGATGGAGGATGGAGGGATGACGGAGGAGGAGGATGGAGGGATGACGGAGGAGGAGGATGGAGGGATGATGGAGGATGGAGGGATGACAGAGGAGGAGGATGGAGGGATGACGGAGGAGGAGGATGGAGGGATGATGGAGGGATGACGGAGGAGGAGGATGGAGGGAGGATGGAGGGATGATGGAGGGATGACGGAGGAGGAGGATGGACGGATGACGAAGGAGGAGGATGGAGGGATGACGGATGATGGAGGGATGATGGAGGGATGACGGAGGAATGACGTAGGAGGAGCATGGAGAGATGATGGATGACGGAGGAGGAGGATGGAGGGATGATGGAGGATGGAGGGATGACGGAGGAGGGACACATCTCAGACGTACCTGGATGCCGGGGAAAGGCGTGACCTCGGAGCCGGTGGCGATGAGGATGTTCTTGGTGTTGATGACCTGCTCGCTGCCGTCCGCTGCTGTGGCCGTCACCTGGTTCTTCCCGGTCACCCGGCCGAAGCCGCTGACGTGGGTCACCTGGGAGGAGTCACAGTGTCAGATGGAGGAGACGTGAGTGGAGAGAGAGAAGAGGAGGTAGTCTGACTTTGTTCTGTTTGAATAGATGTGCGATTCCTCCGGTTAACGCTTTGACAGCGCCGCTTTTCTGAGCCATCATCTTCTCCAGGTTGAGTGAGATGCCTGAAACTGACGGAGACAAAGACTCAGTGTCATAACGGTACTCCAAAGTATCGGTCCGTGTTCAAGGTGAAGCGTCTTACTTTCGATGCCTCGACTTTCGAAGTCCTTCCCGTGAGCCATGTGGTACAGGTAGGAGTTGTTGAGCAGAGCCTGCAGACACCAGAGAATTTCATCAGCTGCTTCTTTCAAACTGACACTGGTCGTTAGTGACGCTGAGCCACTGAGGACAAACACCGGAACCCCGATGATCAGCAGCAGGAAGTCACACCGACAACCAGCGAATCAGACAGAGACGTTCACAGATCAAAGCAGCGGGAAAGAATCGTCTCCGTCGTCAGACACAACATCCATCAGCTGTTTCATGAGACGTGGAGGGTTCACCTTTGAGGGGATGCAGCCGACGTTCAGACAGGTTCCACCCAGTGTCACATTCTTCTCCACACACACCGTCTGTCAGGACATACGCATGCTGGGGGTTACTGAGAGGTGGAGCTACGAGGTCATCGTATAAGTTTGACACACGCAGAGAAATGCTGTCGTATTCTGCAACCATGACAACCGCATCACCTAAACTCGTCTCCATGGCGACCAAAGGTCCAGACCATGGAAAACTTCTGATTT
Source organism: Aeoliscus strigatus (assembly GCA_901007665.1). NCBI lineage: Eukaryota > Metazoa > Chordata > Actinopteri > Syngnathiformes > Centriscidae > Aeoliscus > Aeoliscus strigatus. The sequence continues at coordinate 17,395 of CAAKHB010002488.1, forward strand.
GCCCTGAACTCGTCTCCCTGGCGACGTGGCCTGAGTTCTGAGGGAGACAGCAGCGTACCTTGAAGCCGAGCTGAGCAGCTTTGATGGCAGCGACATAGCCGCCTGGACCGGAGCCGACCACGGTGACGTCTGCGTCGACTGCACAGAGACAACACGGGAACGAGTCAGTGAGTGAACCTACGAGATCAGCACGACAACCTGAGCCTGTTCACATGGCAGACATGACAGCAGCACTGCCCCCTTTCGCAAACGAACAAATCCTTTGAATGAACCAACTGTACTGAATCACTAACTGAAAAGATTCGGTCATTTCACTTGATTCGTTTGTTCCCTGCGAACGAGTTGACTGACATGAAAACGAACTGTCTACATAAGACATACTCATAACTATAAATCACATAAATCACACCCTGACTGAACGACTGAACAAACAAATCTTTGTACTGAGTGGATTCTACTGATTCAGTCCACCTAAAACAACTTTTTCTTCCATCACTGGACGGCAGAGTACATTTACACATGTGTCAGAGCTTCTCATCTGAGGTGTGACAGGGTGACAGTCAGACTGTCAGAAGAGAATTCTTTCTTCGAGAATGGACAGTTGATGACCTTTGACCTGTGGAGGTGAATTATCATCTTACTTGCAGCTTTGTCAGCATACGTTCGTACTGACACGGCAGTGGCTCCGTGCAGTTTGCAGGGGAGGTGGTGGCTCCGCTGACACACAAACACACACAAAATAATTCATTTCAAAACAGGAAACAACCACACGTTTTAATACTGACTCTAGTTAGAAACCAGTTTGGTTTTAGGTTCTTGGAGAAAACTTCACATAAACTGTATTTTACAGCTTCAACTCAGAATTGATTGTTAATATACACAAATACAATACAAAATAAGTAGGATAAAATACAAAACCTATCTGTACATTGCTAAGAACTAATGGAGGCGGTGATGTGGACGGACAAATGTCAGGCACCTCTGATTACTGTACAAAATAAGTTCCCATCTATCGAAATAAAGTGCAAATTAAAATTAAATCATTACACAAAGTGTAGGTGTTAGTTCCCCGCTGAACTGACAGCATGATGACTACAGCCTGTCAGCGGATTATTTCAGGAAAAAAAGAGACAAACCAACAAACTGGCATTTGACAACACGCGTTAGGTAACCGGAGCTAACGAGCTTAGCATGCTAACACGGCTTTCAAAGTGTCAGTGTTTCTAATGTGACGTTATCTTCACGTTTACGGACGCGTCAGCGTCCAACACACATTTAAAAACGACTACAGTTTGTCTGCGGTGTCAGTTAGCAACTCACCGATAGTGTTAAAATGTAAAATACGGTGGGACTGACACCGGTCAATTCAAGTTTTATTACGTCGATTTGATCCGATTCTTGTGTGCCGAACGAACGAGGCTCAAGTCACGGAACGACTCGGTAAATCAAATACACAACTACAGCCGCCTTCTCTTGGTGACAACAACTACAACTGTTAAATACATCGTTTTCCTGCCGGAGTCCGGTGTGACGCTCCTCCCGTTCCGGAACGCTGTTTGCTGGTCGCTAGCGGGGCCCGCTGCGACAAACGGGCCCCCGGAACACCGACAGCCGGCGGGGTTTCTGGAAACCGGCCGCCGGGAGGGTCCTGTTTGTCCGCGGGTTAGTAAAACGCGTCCTTACCGTGGCCACAGATCGGTATAACTGCGTCCAGCTCTGCATGTTGTCTCTGTCCCGTCACAGGTCGGTAACCTCCAGCAGGCCTAGCAGCCAAGGACTCCGGTCACTGCGCACGTCTGGGCGGCGCGCGAATGTGACGTCATCAGGCGGGGCCCGTTGTGTGTGTGTGTTTTTTTGTATTTGTATTTGTTTGGTCTCCGAGGTGTTCGGACTTGTAGTTTGTACCGTTATATGTAAAACAATGGCCCACTGCGACTCAGCTCTTAACGTTCATTTAAAAGAGACACTCAAAAGATTCGACTCGAATGTCACATCTGGAATGTTCTGGGATTAATACAGAGACACGAAAATGGTCTCACACGGTTTGTTTGTACAGTCTAAAAAGTTGGGAAGTGAGAAAATTATTTGTATGATGAAAGAGTTCGAACTCTTCACAACTGTGAACTACAACATAACCATTTCTACATGTCACACTCTTACATTGGATTCCTCTGCAAAGAATCCACATCCAGCCAAAGAAAAGGTGATTGTCATGTATTCTTTTCATTACTTCCTCATTCAGCAGTGTTACACTGTGATACAATTTAATGTCATTCAGCATGTTAGTTCGCCCATCTACCGGCACAAATAAGGATAATTACCACAGGGATGTTTGTCTTTTATTCTGTTTTGAAGATGTACGTGTTGAAGACAGCTCGTGAGACAGTCAACGTGACGTGTTCAGAGACGACATCCGTGTCGAAGGAACGTTGTTAAATGTTAATCATCCCACCCCCGTTTACCTCTTCCTCACCAGCTCCATTCTTGGTGTTTTTTCATGATTCTCAGCAGGCAGCGAGTTTGTTGGAACCCAGACAGATAATCTCTCAATGAGCAGCCTGTCAGGGCCTCGACTTCCCAGGATGCATTCATCACGTGGTCTGGTGATAAAAGTTGACTCGAAACGTGGACTTCATCCACCTGCAGCAGAACGCTCCTGCAACAGTCCGATTCACTCAGGCTCCGAGCTGCTACTGCTACTAAACCACTGTTTCCATGGCAACATTTGTGGTGCGACGTGCCGTAAAGCAGAGAAGAACCTCCAGCCTGCTGACACTGCTGCAGAAACCGTTCATTTGAGCCTCAGATCTTTGGTCTGGCCTGGACATTAGCTGATGTTCCACTGTTGTAGAACTGAGACTGCTGACCAGAAACAACGGTTTGAGAAACGTCCAACGGTGGGCCGGATGGTCTCACCTTAGCTGAAGGTCTAAGAACAATCACCAGAGTAAGAAGATGATCCAAAGGAATCAGGATCAGGACAGGAACGGACAAAGGAGTCGGTGGTGACGAGGACGGGGGGGGGGTGGACGGAACACTCTCTGCTCACTGAACGACACAATGTGAATCAGGCGTGTGCAGTTTCCCATCCTGGTTGGAACAAGGACTGAAGAACGGGAAGAGTTGGCGGGTGAAGCAGCAGTCGGTGAAGGAGTAGATGTGATCGGCAGCATCTGCATCATAGAAGGAGACCAGACCCTGCTCGTAGTCTACAAACACCCCCACCTTCCTGAGCTGGGTTCTCAGGGACAGAGCGACAGGCGGCTCAGCGGAGGCAACACACGCACCTCCATCTGTGGACCAAATGGTCCAGAAACCTCCTCTGGGGCTCAGCGTGACCTCCTTGTTGGTGATGGTCTCCTGGTGGGTCACTCCTAAGGTCCAGGTGGACCACTTTGTCACCTGGACCTCAAAGTAGAGTCTCCCCGTGGAGACTGTGCTCCACCTATCGAGGACACATCTACAGGCCTTGTCGTCCTGACGGGCCCTGTGAAGGGCCCCGGCCTGTGAAGGTCCAGGGCGGACCAGGTCAGGATCCAGCGTGACCTTCACGGCGTGCTGCCGCACCCTCCTCAGCTCGGCCTCAAACAGCAGCTTCACATGTCCGCTGAGCGTCTCCTGCAGCCGGGCCACCGCTCTCACCACCGTCCCCTCGTACGACAGCGGGGGGACGCAGACCTTCGTCCAGTCCGTGGCGGGTGGAGATGCTTCCAGGGCCGGGAGGCTCTGAAGGAAGTGGAGCTGGTCGGTGCAGCGTGACAGCTGCTCCCTCTCAGAGATCATCATCATCAGCTCAAACGCTTCCTGCTGCAGCTCCTGAATGAAGCCCTTCACCTTCATCTTCATCAGTCTCTGCTTCTGTTGGGTGGTCTGCAAGACCTCAGCCTGGGCCACCTCCACAGCGTCCTTCAGAGTCACAAAGATCTGAACACCCTCTGCTGTCTGTTGCACCTCCCTCTCCTCACTGAGCTTCAGCAACTGATCCATCTCATGACCTTTTGAGAATCTCTCGTGGATCATCTGGTGAAGTTTGTCCTTCGCTGCCTCCAGCTCCGTCATCTGTTCTTCATATGCTTCTTGCAGAGGAACAAACGCGTGTGTTTTGTGCTCTAAAACAGAGCAGAGCATGCAAACGCACGTCTGGTCGGTCTTACAGAAGAGCTCCAGAGGTTTATCGTGCTTCGCACATATCCTGCTCTCCAGGTTCGCCACGGCGTCGATCAGGCCGTGTCTCCTCAGAGCGGGTTTGGTCTCATGAGGCTCCAAGTGAATGTGGCAGTAGGAGGTCAGACACACCAGGCAGGACTTCACCGCCCTCTGTTTGGATCCAGAGCAGACGTCACAGGGAACACCTCCCAGTTGGACTTGCTGCTCGGTGCTCCCGGTGCTCCCGGCGCTCCCGGCGCTCCCGGCGCTCTGCTCAGCCATCTGCCTGAACTGAGCCACCAGCTCTGAGATGAAGGTGTTGACCTGCAGATCAGGTCGGAGGTCGTAGGTCCTCTTGCAGTTGGGACATGAGGGTCGAACGCGCCTGCTCCAGTATCCTGTGATACAGTCTCTGCAGAAGTTGTGTCCACACGGAGTGCTGACCGGATGGGTGAACACGTCCAGACAGATGGAGCACAGGAACTGGTCCTCCGACAGCAAACACCTGGCGGCCGCCATTTCTGCTCAGAGAGCCATGACAGTGAGGAACACGCAACAGTTCAGGTGGTGACATTTGATGCCGTCGCTAATGCTAGCAGAAACACAGGCACTGATTTAAAGAACCAAAGGTCTCTCTGTGTATACGTAGATACATGCGTACATAGAGATACAATATCTTCTTCTTCTTCTCCTTTCAGCTTCATTCATCAATTTCCATCTTTCCCTGTTCTCTGTATCCTCTACTCTGACTCCAACTACCTCCATGTCCTCCCTCACTGCATCTATAAACCTCCTCTTTGGTCTTCCTCTCTGTCTCCTACCTGGCGACTCCATCTCTAACATTCTCCTACCAATGTATCCACTGTCCCTCCTCTAGCTTGTTCTCCTAACCTTCCATAGAGATACAATATAATAATATCAATTCTAAGAAAGATATAATATTATATAATTGATAATATTCAATAATGGTAATACCTTTAATAATTATGAATTCTGTAGTTTGATTTATTTAATTAGAAACTACAGAAGTACTCATTTAATAATAACACAAATAATAACAATATAGTTGTAATCTTTATTTAACCAAATTTAATAATATCAATATTAATTCATGTCAATATTTCAACTCAACTCAAAACTGCATTTAGTTTGTCTTCTATAGTGTTACGTTTGTCACCAGTCACCAGTCTGAAAGGAACACACACACACACACAGCCTGTGAACACCTTTCATGGACCCGTGACGTCTGGGACATTCGGACTCACCAGAGATTCTTGTGTCTGGTTTCACAGGCTGCACCCCGCGTGGACTTGTATGTAAACGTCTGTAGGGCTCCAACCTGTCAGCTGTGCTGTCAAACTTTCACTTTCACTTCTGTTACGTCTCCCGTTGAGGCTCCGCCCCTCAAAGCTGTATTCAGGTACTGGAACCAGTCCACACACCTTTGACCTATTTGTCTCTGTGCTTTAGATCTGACACGTCTGCGGTTGACAACCGACCGCTGAATGTCACCCGGAGCTGCTCAAAGCGGTCCGACCTGCACCTGCACTTCGCACTTCAGCTCACTAGAGGGCATCAGAGTGTCACAGTACAGTTACGACACCCTGAAAGTTGATGATCAACTACAACTGAGAAAAATCATCGGTCAACAGCAGCACATCTGACACAGACAGAGAACACTGGTTGACCCTTTGACCCCGGCGTGGGCCCCGGCGCTAGCACGCTGTGGACTACGTTTATTTATGTCGTGCACTTCAGCAACAGAGCAACACAAAGTGTTTTACATAAAACATACATGACGACAGATAGAACAGGAAATAAACGTTAAGAAGACTCAAGTCTGACTGAAATCAGATCTGAAACATGTGAAACAGGTGTTCAGCTGTTATTTAAGGCGACTGACAGTCACAGCAGATTTGCAGTTTTCTGGGAGTTTGTTCCAGAAATGTGGAGCATGACAACTGAACGCAGCTTCTCCATCTTTGTTGTGACTCTGGGGACAGAGAGCAGACGTGTCCCAGACGAAAGCATTCAGTGCTTTTTAAACCACCCTCCATATTTAAAAATCCATTCTTCACATCCAAGAGGAACATAATTACAGGACTGTTTGCGCCAAAAAGAACAGTTCCTGAAAGTTGAGACGTGTCAGTGGGTGAGAAGAAGGATCTAGAAGGAGGAAACGTCCATCGGTTCCTGGGAGATGACAGACAACAGCCAAGTTGGTGTCATTACGGTAATCCTACGCACTCTGTTGCCAGAAGCCAGCAAGTCATTACCGTAATGACAGCAACTTGGTTATGAAGTGCAACAGGAAGTCCAAAGTATGGTCGCGTGAATTGTGTCGTCAGAGAAGCTCCTTCACTTCTGACCTGACGGGCAGAAGAACTGAAGAAGCTCCTGCGAAGAGCAGCAAAACACCTGCGAGCAAACGAGCGACGATTGAACCAGCGGGTTCCTCTGAGCTGGAGGACTGAGAACGCCACGGACACGACACAACGTCGTCACCACTCCCCAACGATGGACGTGATCGGGTCCGAGAGCCGACCCCAGATTGGTTCCCTCTGCTCCAGCAGCGTGGAGGTTTGGTGTCATGAACGTGTGTCTGACGCCTCTGTCCTTCAGTCAGCTTTGTGTTCCAGTGCCCCTCACGCGGCCCGTGTCAGAGGTCGTTTCCGTCAGAGGTGGGCGCCGTGCTCACAGTCAGACTCAAAGCAGACACGACGCAAACACTGAGCGCAGTGCCGCCTTTCACAGCTGATTGTGTCCCGCGTGAAGAGGTGGCTCCACGTCCCCTCTGGAGCCTTTTCACCGCCGTCGCCCTCTCTCCCCCATCGACATGAGCAAAGTGACTGTCGTCAAAGAGCTTCCATTGGCAGAGCAGCCGCCTCACGTCCTGTGTCTGTGTGACACCATGAGCCGCCACAAAGGCCCGTCCAGAGCCCGGCCTCCTCTCTGCTGCACCCCAAAGAAAAGAAGGGGTGCATGATGGGCGGAGGAGGGGGGGTAAACTAGGGGCTCCCATTGACTGACTATGTGAAAATGTAGTGAACTACACTCAACTGGTTCAGTCGATGAAAAACTCCATGGACCCCCCCCCCCACACACTTAGAAATGACGACCTTTGACCTTTGACTGGAATCCCAGCCAATGCTAATGTTAGCCTGCTAGCTAGTAACCGTGGCAGGCGTTGACGTGGTGTGTGCGTTTGGTGCTTGTGTGATAAATTGTCGTCTTCGCCGTAGACTGAGGTTTAAGACGTGAGGTCAGAGGTCAAGGTGTTGGAAATATTCACACAATGCGTCCGCCAGCGTATCGGCAGTAAGTTTCATTTTACCGTCATTGGCACTGACTGATTAGAGACAGAACGAGAACGTTGGTATTTGTGCACTTCCTGAGTAAGTACATAGTGTGATTAGTGTTCTACAAAGAAGTGTACTAATGGAAGTATGAGATTGGAGACGAACCCGACAGGTAAAAACTAAAAGACGGACGGGAGGGAGGCCAAGATGGGGGTGACTGCAGCGTCCTGTCAATGGACGACGTACTGAGACACGTCAAGTTTTTATCGTTCCAGAGCAAACGAACCTGAAGCCATCTCTCCTGAAACAATGACGTCATAGCCCCGCCTCCCCACGAACCCCACCCACAACTACAATGGCAGGAGCTGCTGGGCGTGACGTGTCCATTCCATCACATGCTCCGTGGTGTGTTTCTGCCACAGCGCCACTCACGGGCCTGGAGGATGTACTACCGCCTGACCTGGTTGGTGTCGATGCGCACGTTTCTTGAGACGATGGAAAAAGTTTTTTCAAACCAAAAAGGTCCTGGCGGGTGTAGTTTGTGTCTGGTGCCTTCCAGACGACGACCAGGGGTGTCATTCTGCCCCTTTGACCACCTTCTTCCTGTTTCAAACTTCAGACTTGCTGCAGACGAGATCTTCCTTCAGTTGTTCCGTTTCTGAAACACTTCACACATCTTCATTACCACCACCAGCGTCTTCGTCTTCTTCATCGTCGCCGTACATCAGCCGCCGCTGACAGACGACAGAGAGGGCGGAGCCGGGTCCCTCTGGGCTCATTGTGGACAGGAATGCCTTTCACTGTTTTCATGCAGCAGCCTCCTTTGTGTGTCGGCCGAGGACGTCCATTGTGCCGCAGACACCCTGAGAAAGGAGGCGAGCTGTTGTCTGCTGCAGCTTCGGGCCCTCGGAGCAGCTGAATGAAGCTCGGCTGGCGGAAGCGGCCGCCCCGTCGCAGAGACAAAGCTGCCGGCAACTTTGAAGAGCAGGAACAATTAAAAACGCAGCTTCACTCTATTAATTATGCATTCACGCCTTTTGTCTTTTTTTCCCTCCAGTGAAGGAGCAGATTTAAGTTTTAAGATTCGACGGGAGAGTTTCAATCGTTTGTTTCGGATCAATGAAACCGACTGAAGTCAAAACTTTTCTTCAGCAACAATCCTCCCAGTAAAACAGAAACATTCAGCAAAACTCTGGTTTGATCTGGCCGAGCGTGTTGCTAGGAGACCATGAGTCGCAGCGCCGAGCGACTCGTACACACGCGCGCACACACACACGCACACACAGCTGCTGTCAGGTGGCCGGTTTGTGTGGCGAGTCGCCAGCGATTGGCTCCTTTGGGAGAGGACAGAACCTTTATTCACAATGAGCCAACGGGGCTTCGACGGATCAGCCTGAGAGGAAACTCACCGCCGCCCCCTGCTGGCGAGAGAGTCAACTGACGCAACACACTCAATGGAGCAAACGCGTGAACAACATGAGTGAACGCAAAGAAAGCGAGTGAACACATGAACAAAACTAGATTGACGGATGCTGTTTGATTGACAGGTGACGTCACAGGAAGCTGAGGACGCTCCAGCGCCATCACCTCCTATAAGGAAGCAGAGCGACAAGTGAAGCAGCTTTGTGTGTCAGAGGATCAATGGCCGTCAACGTTTGGAGGAAAGTGGAGCTGTGGGCGGGGCAGAGGTCAGGGGGCGGGGCTCTGAGGGCTCCTGTGTTTTTTCAGCCGACTGGTGATTTATGTTTGTTCTCACAAACACGTCGGACGTGGTGGTGATGGGCTGCAGAGCGTCAGAGGTCAAAGGTCACGTGCTTTGGCAGCACTGCATGTGTTACAAATGAGAGCAGGACGAGTGAACGAGTGAATGAGCGAATGCACAGGAGTCTGCGAATTGAATCTACACCAGGGTGTGTGTTTGTGTCTGTGTGTGTCTGTCTGTGTCTGTCTGTGTCTGTCTGTGTGTGTGTGTGTGTGTGTGTGTGTGTGTGTGTGAGTTGAGTGTCCACTCAGCAGATGAAAGCCGGTGGAACCTTCTGGATCCTGAAGCCTCCTCCACTGGAGAGCTACGTTTGTTTCCTTTGCTGGAATGCCGAGAGCGGCACAAAGACGACAGATGCTGGAGTTCAACAGGAAGTAGAAGGAGACAACGGTTGTTAGACATCAAAGTCAGAGTGACAGGAGCGACAGGTTCCCATCACCTGGACAACCGCAGCGCCAGCAGGCTCAGAGGTCAAAGGCCACAGGGCCGTCCACCTGAGCGGAGCGGCCGTAGACTGTGTATAAGAACGGATCGGTGTCATGTGACCATGGAGACATTCCTGATGACATCACTTCCTTTCTGCTGGTCTGTCATCGACAAGCTCTGTCTGTCACCAGCTGACCTCTGACCTCTTTGACAGTGAGTGTGGTGCCCCCCCAGCTGTTCTCTGACCTCATTACCTCAATCCATGGTCTGATGGGGGAGGGGCTTAACCCTAAAGCACAACAGGAAACACAAGCAGAACATTTGTTTGTTTGTTTGTCTGTTTATACCACAATTCAGGACACTCAA
>CAAKHB010002489.1:15762-31908 GCA_901007665.1 Aeoliscus strigatus
TACAGTGGGGGGGGAAAAAAAAAAAAAACAACTCACACACATTGCAGCAGCCCAGGGCAAAAAATTGCAAGTGCATATAGATGAATTATAGCTCTGACAAATATTTTTAAAGGCACAATCTGTAAAATTAAAATTAAAATACATCCACAGCTAAAACTTTCTACAAAATAAAACCTACTCATTGAATTCCAAAGCAAAAATAACTAATCATTAAAAAATGCTTCACAGCCAAATCTAGGATGTAATTTAGCACCTCATAGAAAAACAAATTACCAGTTTTGTGAAATATATGTGTACGCGTTCCAAGTGTTTCTGTTACACTATTTAATAACCAAAATGCCAAAAGATATGGATGTGACAGCAGGTTTGACAGGTGACATTTTCTGGGGATTGTTTCCTGGTGTCTCTTTCCTACCAGGTGCTGATTGACAGTCAGCTCAGTGGAGGTGTTGCATGATGTGAATACCTTTAACCACACAGCACAATAACTATGTGAAATCAAATTAAGCCGCTCTGTTTATTGTGATTGATTGTGAGCACAAGCAATTTTCAAATAGAAGTTGTTTTTCTAACAGCTGAAAAATGCCATTAATTTACCCCCCCCCCCCCCCCCCCACACACCACACACACACACACACACACACAACAACAACAACGAAACTGATATCTTCACTTCACTGATGAACCAAAAACATACGAAAAGCCGGAGACACCTGGCAGAAAGTTTCAATTCATAAGTCCAGTGAACTGGTTTATATCATGCCAGAGGAATGTAAACCCCCGCCAAAAGGAGTTTACATTCCCAGCAGTGTGCTCTCCCTCCCGCAAATGTTTTGTAACACCTAAATAAAAACATCTTTTGCTTAAGAGACAGAATCCCAACCACGGACAGTCACAGTAAATGGAATAATACGTCTCACATCCAACAAATCTGCATTTCTTTAAGTTTCACGCACAAGTTGAATTCTCACACGTTTGCTGTCACAACACAGACGATCCGTTTCTCTGCATTGAATCAGAAAACCTTAATCCCTTTCTGTGAATTCAGGAATACGTCTCTCTAGAACTCTGATGTTGAGGCAAAGCGTTTGTCATCATATCATCCACATGACAGGCACCTCCATCTCTCTGTTTGACGAGTGTGTAGATTTAAAACAAATGTGAATTGATCCATTTTTTTTTGTAACAATCGCTTTTCATCTTTGGATGAGTGAATCAAACTGTTGAATTATTCACAAACACTCTCTATTCAAATGAGGCAATCAATAAACACATTTTAGACTACTATTTCTACTGTTGTTTAAATGTCTGTGCTGCAATAGTTTGAAATAAATGCAGCTGCCACAAAAGGTTTTTGTCTCGCCAGCTCCTAAGGGCTCCTCCACCTCTGCCACACCGAGTGTTGTTTGGGTGATTGACAGAAACTCAGTGTTGTCACCTTGGGACTCTACAATCATGTGCAGTGAATGAAATTTGACTTTTTTGTAACAGAGGAAAATAACACATACGGCTGAGAGCTACAGGTCTGAAGGCTGACGGACGGGCCACGGGGGTTGGTCTCACTGTCCCCCCGGATACAGCACTAAATGAAACGATAGTGTCCAGAGTCTGTTACTCTGTTTGAATCCAACCCTGACGTCCATATATCTGACTACCTCAACTGTTGGAATATTCTGTGAGTAGTAGATTAAGGTTGTGTTTCTCAGATTGCTGTGAGTAAATACCCATGTACCGACCCCCCCCCCCAAATCGATGGCTATGCATCGACAATGAAAGACAAATGCAATGTATATGTTATATTCTACAAACATGATGTTAGAAAACATGACTTTTTATGCTTTTGGGCTGAAAATTCGTCCTGGTAACGTTTGCAGGCTGATAAGGGACGTGCCAACTTCATCTTCAGTATTCTTCAGCTTTCATTCTCCATCATTTCCGTGTACCATCGCTGTGCCAACATACCGGGGATATGAGGAATGGAGCAGAGCAAAGTTAAAAATAAAACAAACGCTGCAACGTCTGGGGCTATAATAAGAAAAGTTCACTGGCGTTGGTCTGGAAGTTACCCTTGTAACCGTGGTTACCTGTGGTAACAATCGCTCTAAACGTAGCCCAGGAACAGTTTGGGAGACAAGGTGAAAAGGTCAGACATGAGAGTTTTGTGTTGTTCAGAACCTCCCCCACGCCTCGGAAGATCATCTAACGTCATCGCTGAACCTGCGTCTAACTCCTCCATCCTTTCCCTCACCAGTTTCCATCTCAGTGAAGCTTTTCTCTGCTTCATTATTCATTCGTTATACAGAACTCTTTAAGTTGTTTTAGAGCGGTTCATTTATTGGGGCTGCTTTATTTCCATGTAATGATGGCTGTGCTGTAAAAAGTCTCCGTGTCCTTCTAGCCTGTTTTCTTCAAGGACATGTCGGGGTAAAGCTCATTAACATTTACGTGTGATTCAGTATGTGGTTGCGAGACAATATGAGTTGTTAACGATGTTGTGTAAATATTTATTGGACAGCAGTTATCCTCAAACTATCTCGATGGCATTTGCCGGCAAAATGTGACTGGCGGTGATCGACTTTTTACCACGAAACCCTTCACATCATGTGGGTAAAAAAAAAGAAAGAAAAAAGAACAACATGTTTGTCCTGAAGCTTCTGTTTCCTCCACACTTTTTTGTTTCTATATGCTGCTTATTCTGCTTTCCAAGAAAGTGAACAGGAATACGTAACTTTATCAACCAATTGCCTCGCAGCTTCCAGACCTCCTGACTCACACTCCTCCGATTCCCCTTCGTTTTCTCCCCGAAATGAATAAATTCCCTCCACAAAATAAAAACGATAAGACTGCAGCTGCAGGGAGAGATCAGGAGGGGCAGGCTCATTCTGAAGTGCAACATTTAACAATTCATTGAGCTCAGCTCTGTGATTTCATTACAGGGTATTTAATCCAAAATTAATAAGGGTTGTTATTAACCTCTCCCACCCTCCTTCCTCATTAGTCTTATTTCAGTGATGTTTGGAGAAGGATAATGACGCCTCAGAAAGTGTTTCACCCACACGTATGGAACATATGGACAGTTAGCACATATGCTAAAGTGTAGTGTAGTGTAGTGTAGTCTGAAGGTGTTACCAAATTATTCTGGCACTTAAATATAAACACACCTGTTGAATTTCAGGGTGGTTTCATACCTACCTTGTGCGGTTCGTACTTTCCCAAGAACCAAAGTTCGGTCCGCCCAAAAGAGGTGGTTCGGCAGTGTGAAAGATTTCTTTTGATTGACACGAAGAAGAAATACCGTAAGTACCGCAACGTCGTAACAGTTGTTGTCATGAAGCTTTTATTCATTAGCCTTCTTTGCTAAGTGCTAACAGTGCTAACTAACTAATTTGAGCGCTTTGGTGCCGTGACCACGTCATACTCCCCCGTCCCTCCATCCAGTCATTGTCCAGGGAGACGCAGCAGACATCAGTATTGAGGACAGAACATCAGTAGATCTTTGGTCCACTGGTATTGATTCAAACCAGAACCAAGGATCAGATGAAGACAGTGGAGGGGAAAACACCACCCTTGGTCCAGACCTTGGTTCAGACTTTTGGCTGTGAAAATCCCCTAAGATATCGATCACACTGCACTTTTTACCTTCACTCAATGTTAAGTTAAGCCCCAGTGGGATTCAAACCAGAATCCGAGGGTGAAAGTCTACATATTCAACATTTACCCACAATGCCCTTCTGTATTAGTCTCAGAAATACTTTTTTAATCCTGGAGCTAAACTGACTTAGTTTCCAGATTTTGTTGGTGTTTATAATTTGTCCAGATATTCACCCACAATGCATTGTGTATGCTGCTGGTGGTTTTGTGCTCCGATGCGAAAAAGAGAAATAGATATGTGAAATCGTTCCCGGGTGCTGTGAGGAGGATCATTTGTGCTATCTGACTTTCACAGAGAACTCAGGGTGAGTTCAGCAGCATCTTTCCTCCTCTTCTCCATGTCTCCGTTTATCACTCTTTTGTCCCATTCGTCGTAGAAGACGTCAAACTAGCCAGCAACATGTAAACACTGGGACACAATCGACCTTTTCGTGTGGAATACAAATCATTATAACACCTAGGGTTCATGTGATTATTTAAGATGCTCAGGGGTATTTAGAAGAAATGCGGGTGCGTTTCCGTCGATACAGTCATGTCCAGGTGCAAAGCGGGTGTGAGAGATCCACAACAGAAGCACCCTCATTAACCAGCTGACCTGAGGGAGCACCAGCTGGTTCAGACTCACCTCGTCTTCAGGATGCCATGGATCAGACCTGATCCAAGTCTGCTAGTTTAGACCCTGAGTGGACCCAGTCTGTATCCATCAGTCAGTCAGTCTGTGGAGTGTGACAGCTGATCTGATCGTTAGTAGCTATAGCAACAATCAAATCGACGACAGAGTGGATTGTTACAGTTTAAAACTACCAGGCTTCAACCTTCTTTGTTCCTTCTCTGTGGTACGTGATGATACCCCACTGGTACCTGCTAACCAGTGCAATTAAAGTTAACTTTTGTCTTCCCGTGATGGGAAGTCCTAACTTTCACTTTCTCTGCACCTGTCATGTATGACCTGCTGCTTTTTCACAAACATTCATTCAATCATATTCACGCCTCTGCTTCAAATCTGTTTGCGCCAATTACTACTGTGTTATTTCTGTCTTTAAACACACTCCGTCCTTGTGCTGTACAATTATACAAATTGCACCTGTCATATCCTGTGTTCCATTCCACATGACAACTCATTTTCATTGTTTTTTTGTTTTTTTCTGTCCGTTTTCTGTTTAATTCAGCTTCGTTCTGTCCTGATATATCTCTTCATTTCTTTTTCTTGATCTCACTCATTCTCCTCGGTCCCTTCACTGCACACCTAATTATAAGAATTTATTTTATCTTCCCCTGACTTTTTGCCTGTACTTTATCATCTCTGTTCACCGCCCCTCGAGTGGCTTCCGTCCCCCTCTGAGGCTCCTGCAACACTGACCAGAATTACAGACCAGTGTGGATAAGGTGGTGTTTTTGTCACTATAACAGGGTAATACCTAGGACTAATTATGCAGGAAGATGTACTGTCTCTGCACTCTGTGTGTGTGTGTGTGTGTGTGTGTGTGTTGGGTGGGGGATGGTGGTTGTTGCCAGAATTCATGGGGTTATGCGCAAATTGGTTCCGGTGGGAGATAGAGAACAGGAAGTGGGTTTCCATGAGAGGCTGCTGCTGAATAGATTGTATCCCACCGAATGTTCATCCGTGTGTTTTAGCTGACTGATGTATTTGAGAGTTTAGTTACCATTCACAGCAAGGTGGTTGAGTTGTACCTTGTGAGAAACAATTCTGGATTTCTTACCAAAGCAGATTTTTTCTTGTTCTGATTCTGTGGCATCTTGGTTCGTTTTCTCTGGTCTGAATTACTTGATCTTGGGTCTGCATCCCCTCAGCTCATTTTGTCTTCATACAGGGAAAAACGTAAGCGCATCATGTCAGTCTGCAGGTGTTTCTCTGACACTGAGGACCTTCGGTTGCTCGTCAACCGCTTGTTCTTACCAAATATCTCAGTTTGAAGTCGAGACAGCGCAGAGGTTGGCTGCGTTAATCGACCAAAGCTCCAAATCATGTGGTTTATTGTCGTTTCGTTGGTGAGTACGCGATTCGTATGGCGACCACCTCTTTTGTGGGATGTTGGTTCAGATGTTTCAGTCCACCTGAATGCGATAACTGTGCTCAAGCTTGTTGGTGTTAATGTCAAACTCACATCTACAATGTTGGATTTGTGTGCTTGTCTAAACGCATCCACCACAGGAGACAACACATGCTCTTCCCTTAATGTCAGATGACGCCGCTCACACATTCTCAAATAGCGACTCCTACTTCCCTTGCGTGTGATACTGATGCACTCTTTGGCATGTGTGTGCGCTGCAGCAGGCCGCCCAACGTTAATCCACTCACATCAGTGTAAAATCAATGTCAGGATAAAACAGGACACTTTACATAAGGAGGACGATCGAAGTGACGCAGAAGTGTATTTGGAAGTGTGTGGACACCAGGATCAGCGCAGCCTAGTGTTTCTTTAAGGCAGCAGGCAGCTGCCACTTGTACAAGTCGAAGAAGCAAATTACAGGTTTCAACTCAGGAATTTAGGCTCTGCAACAGTCAACAACTTTTATGTAACTTTTGATTCACAAGTCTAACTCCTGCTTCTCCTGCTTAGATAGATACTTTATATATCCCAAGAGGAATTCACCATGTTTTTTTTTCATGCAAGAAAAATACTTTCTCTTGAGCTGGAGGGGTCAACTAGTCCACTTGTGCTTCATATTGTACCAGGTCCAGCTGTGGATTGGTTAAGATTAAAACAAAATGCCTACGTTTTGTGTTAGAATGAAAACTGTCCACGTTTCCAGCCACACAGTGGCTCGAAAATAGGTTCTGATCATATCAACATTGTATCACATCAGTGTCATGTGAGATATGAAGTTCATACAGATGTTTTAAGGTGCCTTGTGTGTCTGCAGTGTAAGATTTCAAATTGTCATGTTCTTCATCTCAGGAGGCCGTCTTTGTAATTTGTGTTTCCTAGTGTACCGCCCCCTACCTGCAGTGGCGATATGACACATATTGCTTGTGTGAATGTAAATGCGAAAGATAAGTACCCTGTAGGATTAAAAAGGTATTTTAAAAAGGGTTCAGGTCAGCGTTCCACACTGAATCGATGCATGAAAACTAAACATACCCTAATCAAGGTTATGTTAATTAACAGTGACACACCGGCGACATCGGCTTTCTGTCATTTATATGGCCACCAGGGGGCATCTGATTTAAAAACACACACACAATGGTTCCTCTTGTCATCCTTTACATCACAGCCTAATATCGTCACACTGACTGACTGGTGCAGCAGGAAGTAAGGTGGTGGGGGTGACTTTCTTTTTGGTTGCTGAATGTTATGTACTGTTCAGGACAGTACAAGGAGCCGCTGATGAGAGGAACATTTGCAATGTCCTCCGGCGATTCAGTGCTTAAGAGACAATGCGCTTTGCTTTGTTCTTGGAATTGGCAGCTTCATAAAATGTTAATTGCAATTGCTCCAAACACCCTATAGGATTTTATCTGATGAGAAGACTGAGAATTAGTTTTCATCATTCTCAATAACAGCGCTTCCCGCTCTGAGCTGTGACCTAGTCAGTGTCCTGCTCAAGCTCACGGGTAAGCAAATTCAGCAGATCTTAACGCTCCGTCTCTGCATTGCACCTGATCGAGGGGGGGTAAAAATCCCCAGCACACGCACTTTTTCAATCCTACTGCACCTCCTCTAATCTTTCTTCCCTCCTCTGCTTTCATCCCTTCAACTCTCTCTCCAGCAGATTCATTCAGAGCACCATCAGCAACAAGCCTTGAATACAAAGCAGAGCTGCGTCACCTACACATGCATACGTACGTAAAGTCTCACAAGAATTGACTTCAACCTTCTGAAAGTGATGATGAGTTATCTGAGCGAGTGACAGGGCTCCATACATCACATGCATACCAAAAGCCACGACTGCCACCATCTTTAACCTCTACGATGAGCAGCCCTCTGTGCTGCTCACGCAACCATCCATTACCCTGCTTCTTTACTTAATTGCTGAAATGTGTGCATATCAAACTGTACAATGTGTGCATATGCCCTTTAAAGAAATGTGTGTCCATATAGACTTGGTGGGTGCTTTTTCCTACACTTTGCTCTTGTGACAGCAGGAGCCAATGGAGCAGTATAGATTTTTTTTCTTGTGCATTATTTACCCTTCAATAAACCTAAAGTCCATCCGTAATGAATTTAGTGTGTATATACACTGACAATGAGTAGGTCTCCAACCAGGGAGCTGCTCAGCCCCGTGAAAGTCAAGGCTTTGATTAGTATTTGACTCTTGTTTTCTCTGATAGGCGTCCAAGTTGAGTAGGTTACCCTTTCCCCAGCATCTGTTGGCTGGTTTGTTTTTCGGTCCGTCAGCAGAATGATGTCAAAACAACCAGGCAAGTCTTCACGCAGCTGAGTTTCTACACAGAAGGAGATCATCAACAGAAACGAACAGACAGCTGCCAACACCATTGTCCATCTCATATCAAAATCTGATTTCCTTCCTCTTGGGGATGTGGTTCCCTTATAACAACATATCCCCATCAACTAGGTTGGAAGACGCCAAAGAGGTCAGCCACAAACTGGTCAGCATCTTTCCTTCGAAAAGTTTTGAGATGCGTTGGAATCACACTTCATAATGGCCTTTAACTATGAAAGAGAAACAGTTGTTTAGATATAACCACCTGAAAACAGGAAGCTTGAACAAAGCTGGATTTCTGCTTCTGCGTTGAACTGACGGACGGCATCGCCTTCGCCGCGGTCTACAAGGGTGTTTTATGCCGTAGTGAGCGTAGCTGTGTTTACCTCAAGCGCTGGTGATTCAGATTGTTCTCATAAATCACCTTTTGGACAGCTGTATTTTCCCTGCAAACACTGTTGTGACGCTCCGAGAGCTGCGAAAGTCTCGTGACACAAGTAGTCCCATCATAGTCGTTGCCGCCTGCCTTCCGCTGATGCGTAGAACGTTTCTGAACAGGATGTCAGGCTGCGCCGTGGACACCGTGGCTTAAATACAATTTAATTGGGAAATCCATAAATTATTAGTCCAAATACCTTTTGTAGGTTTACATACAAATCCAGAAGAACAGAACCCTAAACCTAACCCTCAAAGTATAAGTCCTTATTTAAAACAAACATTCCATGAACCGAACCATAGCTTAACCATGGTGCTGGCATGTGATCAATTATTTCAAAAAGGGAATTTGTGACAGTTCTGCAGGCCACCGTTTTGAGCGTCACCACAACACACTTCGGGAAAGTACTTACGGAGGGTCATAGGATCGGAACAACGTACGCGTCTGTTGGGTTGGAGGACATGTGGTTAGATTTTGACTGGCATCTGTTCCAAAGGGGACATCTCATGCACATACACACATGTTCGCACTCACACACCCAACACGCACACTAAGACTGCTCGGGGACAATGTTCGCTTTGACCGATTTGTTGGCTGCGCTGCACTGACCAACCCTGACACGCTCGCTCTCACATGTACACGTCTGTTTACCAGCAATTCTGAGCAAAACATTTCAGTGTTCAATGTTCAATTCCCTGTGTGTGTGTGTTTCACCATTCCTTGTTTCACTTTTACATCACTGTTTACACATCAAAGCCAATCTGTGTGCGTTGTCCCCTTGCCCCTGTTTGAAAGCATGCGCACGCTCCTTGCATGCACATCTCTTTGGTGCAGTTTTGGGATGTTGTTTGCTGTTGTGCTCAGACTAGATCAGGGGAGCCGCAATGTTATTGTAACCCAGTGAATAG
Organism: Aeoliscus strigatus; assembly: GCA_901007665.1. Lineage (NCBI taxonomy): Eukaryota > Metazoa > Chordata > Actinopteri > Syngnathiformes > Centriscidae > Aeoliscus > Aeoliscus strigatus. Next base: position 25,165 of record CAAKHB010002489.1, read on the forward strand.
ACACAATGTTTAAATGCAAATTCGCAGTGCTGCAGTGACGAGGGACAGGGAGGAGAATTGGCAGAGCAGGGAAGGGCAGAGACAGGTTGAGGTGACAAAGAGGGAATGAGGGATTAAGAGAGGAGGGAGTTGAAAGATTGGTAAAGGGAGATGAGGTGATGAGGAGGGATTTGATAGGAGAGTAGTGGACAAGAGGTCAGGTAGAACGAGGAAAAGACAGAGTGAATGGGGGTTTTAGAGAGAATGGGGAGAAAAGAAAACAAATTGTACAAGAGCATGAGTGTAATTGAAAAGCACCATTTTTAGGAAGTGGGAGAACAGGATTGTACTTTAACACCGGCACTGTGTGCTTGGTAGGATGATGTCCTTTAGTTTGTCATCTCAGCATGTTGATATAGGTTAACCTGGAGATCCATACCTCAATCTAGAACGATGTAGGTTCTAGCAATGAATGATAGACCTGCCCAACTCAAGGGGCTTCACCAATGAGTGCGTATCAAAATACACAATTAGATAGTACTATGACCTATTAGAGCTACGAACAAGGCAGTTTGGAGACGAATGGAAGAGTCTGATACAGAGACATTAATGTTTGGAAATGGATCCTTTGTTGGTCTTGTAAAGAAATGTCCCACTATACTGTTGACCGCCGTTCTTCATCAGCTGCAGCCATCTTTTGGGTTTTCCACCATTCCACCACACGTTTAACTCCACTCGGCTCTACCTGTCTTTTTTTGCATTTCCACTGGCAATAGTACATGGTACTTATTTTTTGTTCCTCCTCCATCGAGGTTCCATGCGAGCCAAACACGTACAGAGTGTCGTCCTCTGACTGGTCACTACAGACAGAGCGCCGTCCGCTGATTGGTCCCCACAGACAGGGGGCCGTCCCTCTAGCTTCCAGGAGTCTACTGTCAGTTTTACCATCAATAGTGATTCATTTCTTTAATCGTTGTCTTGTTCTCATTGAACATATCTGACGTGTTAATCACACACTTTGTCTGTTAGTGAAGAACAGATATTTTTGTGTTTTTTTTGGCAGGTTAGAATGCATAACGTTACGTAGAACGTAATTGAGTTCCATGTCAATGATCCATCCTTCTCCGTCTCTTTTCTCTCGCTCTATCTTTTAAGGAAAATTCAAACTCCACAAACAGTCACAACTTCTCCATCTCCTCCATGTTCCACATTGTTTATGTGTTCTGGTCTGTTATGTCTTCTTTGACACTGAACAGCTCAACCAATAGCTGCAACACAGAGCATCCTTGAAAATTACAAGCAGCCATAGCAGCAGCAGCAGCTTGTGATGCCAGTGTTGAGATGGTTTTTGGAACCACTCCATCACCAATACATGTAAAGCCAAGTTTTCATAAAATGTTCAAAGCTTTTTCTCCTTCTCAAACTCAGCTGAACTTTTTTTCATTATCATGAAAAATGGTTACTTGGAAATCCTGCCTGGTCACGAACTTTGTCCAAAAATCAGTGGACACCAATCACATGAGTCTATCTGTACATTGCTCTGAGTTCACCCATACCAGAGTCTGTGGGTGGGGCTTAACAGGATGACGACAGTGCTGCGTCATCACGGTTATGTACACAACAGAGATGGCTGCTGCTGTTGAAGAGTGAATGTTTGAACCGGCTTTGGCATCAACAGTGAACAAGTCAACATTTCTTTAAAAGAAGACCGTCATCAAACTCTTCACTCTCCAAACAAACTACCTCTGACTCGTTTCCGTCACTCTGATAACATCACCTTGTCCCTTGCTCTGATTGGCCGTAGCGCCATCCAAAGGCATGCAGTGATATTTGCACCCATTTGCACCCATTGGTATCGCTCGTGAGACCTTACATCTTTCCTAGGGTCTGGATTTCCAAGCTTGAAAATAGCAGTGAATGGCATCGTTTTTAATGTCTCTGCCAGAATAAATGGGCTCACTGTTTCTCACCAGTGTTGCACTCATTTGTATGGGTCATCCTCCAGTTACAACAAAGGTCATATTTGAATCATGTGTGCTTGTTGGCATTATGACATTACCCCACAACTATGACAAATGCCGATGTCACCCCTCCCACACACATTCACGTGCATATTTCCCACCTACACATGCAGCGCTGTCATTCATCCCTTGAGGAAGGCTACGTCTTCTAGCCAACTGATTACTGCCAGCTGATGCACGGCTCACCATACAAGGTTTTGTCTGCAGCGACTATCACAGTGAATGGATACAGATCTGCCTGTGTGTGTGTGACAGTGTTTGTGTGTAAAAAATGAAGAGCTCTATCACTGCTTTCAGTGTACGAGCTCATCTGAGTGTCATTGTCAGCTTGGAAATGAGTCACTTATTTTCCGGCCCACACACAATGTGCTGTAGTGGTGTTCTTGTCAATGTAGTCCGCACAGGGCAGATTTATGTGTATGGCATATTTATGCATGGAATCTAGAGAGGATATTATTTTGTGTCTATCACTGTTGCTCTTTCGGTCTAAATATTAGCATATCTCTGGCTGAAGTAGCTCCTTTGACATTAGCGTGAGTGCTGTTATGCTTTCACATGAGTTGATAAGTGGGCTGACTTATTTCATACCCTTGGTTTATTTGTCCAGAGGTCATTGTAGTAGATTTATACCAACCAGTGAGCTGTGGATATGCATGAACAGGAGGTCTTATTACATTCCAAGGCTTTAACTTGACACATGACACGAACTTCCAGAATCCACAATTTGATCAACACCACCTCAGAGGTGGACCAAGTCACAGGTATCACACATCTTGGGTACAATAGACACAGATGGGCCCTATTACGAAATGCCTATCTCCCACCCATAGTTAATGCTATGGAAACAATCATGAAGACGGTTAGTACCAATATATCTATGATAGGCACATACAGCTGTTCCCACTCTACTGCTGTCACAAATGTTAATCACAGTGCTCAATGGAAGTGGAACACACATCCTCAATGCAGCAATATGCTGTAGAAACCTCAACAGGATTGAAGTCTTTTTGCAGTGTATGTGGTGTGGGTAATGTGAACAAACGGGTAACGGTCTGTTAGCTAGCTAGGTATTTTTAGCTAGCCACCATAGGTAACTAGCTTTCCTAATGTTGTTAACATTAGCTAGCTAACTAGTTATATGTAGTAGCTTTGCACATTACCTGAAAACACGAGTAGTTTGCATATTACCGTTGTTTTCACGTGAATCATAATATATGAATGCACTTGAATGAAGCAACCTACAGCAGAGGGCGTCTGTCTGTCTGTCTGTCTGAAGATTTGTTTTTCCATGACAAGTGTCATGTTGGTTTTCTCCACTCTTTGCTAATATTGTGTTTCTGGACCACACAGGCTAGAGACATGTCCTTGGTGCTGCCCCAGTGTTGTTGCATCCAGTCACACCATAGTTAGGTTGTGGTGCGTCTGTGGGTGGCTTAGCACCGATGGGTGAAGGTACACTGGGTGCAGCCTCCCCGTCTGGACTTCACTGAGTGGAAAATGATGTATGAAGTGGCCACTAATTTTCCTTTGACCAGGGGATCTCATGGTTTAATGAGCTGAGGTCAAAAGCCAATTTAGCAGGAATTCCCAAGGATTTGAACAGATTAGCACATTTTTCCTCCCTAAAGATTCTGATCAAAAGTCAGACAGTCTTTCAACTTTCTCTTCTTTAAAAAAAGAACATTGCCCAGTGATCGTTTAGGGCAAGATAAGCCTTTATTGTCCCACAGCGGGGAAATTTACAGTGTTACAGCTGCAAAGTCAAAAAGAGTCAAGGTAATACATCATATTATAGAGGAAAGAAAAATAGATAAATAGTAATCATGTAGTATTTGAATTTGTACCAGAAATTAAGACACGCACATAATGCAGGAAGTATTCAGATCCTTAGAGAGAAGAACCACTGCACCTGAAGCGCACTGAGCCGGCACATCACCTCTCTAGCAGAGCACACCCCCACTGAAGGTCAGCCAAGAGGAAAACAACATTCAACGCTGCTGCTGAGTCCAACTTTCAGTTTGTGTTAGTTCTCTGTCAATTCCCCATTGCAGAGCTGTATATTATGTCTCATCCACAATGATGCAATAACTTTGAAACTGCATCGTAAGAGTAAAGCACGTGTAAATAATGATTCGCTGTGAACTGAAGTAAATCTATATTCAGTTAATAAAGCAAAAATGTTTTTCATTAAAATCCAAAGTGAAGTATTTGTGGAGGCAGTATGGGATTTAATTAAAGATTCTGAAACAAATCAAATGCACAGTATGTGTGAAAAATCCCCTCCTTGGTGAACACGTCCACAGAGGGAGGGGTGTGATAGGCAACAGGAAGTGATCAATAACAACGTATTGATACCTTTGACCAATAATGATCTGCCTCAAAGCCAAGTATCCTAAATAATGACAGTGTCACTGGGTCTGCAGGAATATTGACATGGAAAGCTCATATGGTGGCACGTGTGTGTGTGTGTGTGTGTGTGTGTTGGCTGATTACCAGCAGTTATATTTCCACTATACATGAATAGCGCGGCATTTCCCATTGTCTCATCCCCCATCTGCGCTCGTGTGTCATTCATCATCATCATATCAACATCATATGCTGTATGTTGCTCCAAATTGCCAACCGACAGAATCGCAAAGCTTTTGATGGAACAAAACTGTTTAAATGTCTGCGATGCCTTGTGGTCTAAGCTTTCATAATATCCCATTTCCAGTGAGAGCTGCAGTGGAGAGTGGAGGGTCTATTTTAAGTGCAGTCAGATAGCTATATGGCACTGTGGCTATATTTAATAAAAGTCTCCCGAACACCGCACCAATCTCTCTCCCCAGGGCTATCTGGGTTTGACTGGCCATGTGTGCTCCCATTTAATCTGAAGTGGCAGACAGAAGACGCGTTATTCTCTTTCCGTCTCTGTATTTCCTGGGATCTTGTCTTTAGATGGAAGGAACAAGGAATGGAAGAGAGGAAGCAAAGGTAATATTAGCAGTGAGGTTCATAAAAGAGGTTGTTTTTTTTCTTTTTTCTATTTTGCTGTTCTTATCCTCTTTACCAGACATTTTCCCAATTTATCTCTCAGTTTTTCATCAGGTTCTTTATATGTGTCTGCATGTACGAGTAAAAATAAAACATGCTGTGCTGCAAGGTCCTTTTCTCCCTGAAACCCAACTTGAATGTGTTTCTTTCTGTCTTGAACCCTGCCTGTTTTGTTTAATACACATTTTTTGAAGGAACAGCATTTTTCAAGGCACCTCGGCAAGTAAAGTGCCCAGCACAGCACCACCACCACCACCACCTCTGGCTTTTATTTCTGTCTATTATCACTTCTAATACCAGCACCTTCGTCCTCACACCCACCTCAAGGCTATGCAGTCATGGCTTAGTGATGTGTGGACTGCACTGTGGTAGACTACAGGCCACGGAAGAGTAGATGACTCATGTCGGGCTGCTACCGCACAGCCAACGTCTCTATATATGGTTCAACGGTGGACCAGCGCGGGTGTGACGCCGACTGTGGAGCTTTGCTCTGCCTACCTGTGTGGTCCAGTGGTGCTCCACAACATGAAATATCCATGAGTCGGGTTGGGCGTACAGATGCCACTGTACCTGCTGAGCCTCTCAACAGCCTGGGTGTGTGTGTGAGATTTGTTTGGGGGGTGCTGAGAGCGAGAGGGAATAGAGGTAAAGAGGAGAATACATCTGTCATCTTGTACCCCTGCAGAGTTAGTCTGCAGTGCAGTTTAGGGGTGTGTGTGTGTGTTTGTTTGTTTGTTTGAGGTGAATACACACCCGTGTATGTATCAATATGTATTAGGACTGGAATTGGGTATCAGAGCTTGACTGGAGGAAAACGAATCAGCAAGGCAAAGCGGGAAGAAGACAGAAGGAAAGATGGCGAGTGCAAGGCATGCATCTGTCAGCGTGCCGGTTTCCCTGCATGTGTGGGTGTTTGTGTGAGTCCGGCGTCAATATGCCTCATGTAACGTACCGGCAAAGATGGTGGGAAAGAGATTAAACATGGCAGGAGGAGGAACGAAGAGCTGCACGGTGGAGAGGGGGTGGACAGGAACAAGGTGCAAGAGGAAGCCTGGAAATCCACACCCACATTGAGAAAGATGTAGGTTCTGGCAACGAGAGCTAGACCTACACAACTCGAGGGGCGGCACCAATGGGGGCATGTCAAAATAAAACGCCGTCGGGTGGCACTACAACCAATCAGAGAAACGAACAAGGCGACGTTATCAGAGTGATGGACACGAGTCAGCGGCCGTTTGTTTTAGAGAAGAAGCTGATTTCAGTCGTACGTCCCTAATTAGGAATTTTGTTTGTCACAAGTCTGTCACAAAGGGTTGTGTTCATATATGCGTGGTACGAATTGGGCTGGAACGGTCACTCGCACACGCAGTACGGATCAGGTGAGAAGAGTTCAGTGGAGAATGGAACCGACTCCACTGTCGTTGTCGTAGTCTCATATCGTCCACAATGGACCTTGACACAAAGTAGTGGGTGCGTGTATCACGAGCCCCCGCAAAATGGACGGCTATGCTTTTAAGCCCCGCCCACAGTCTGTCCATATACCTAGATGGACCCATAGATGGGTCTTTGGACGTAGCTCATGTGCTCCAACTGATCTTAGACCTACGACAACCACTACAAATGTATTGATCTGGATTTCAAGGCTGTTCAAGAGGTGCAGAGAGATGAGAGTGTGTGTGTGTGTGTGGGGGGGGGGGGTTAGGGGGAGGGG
>CAAKHB010002489.1:36468-65682 GCA_901007665.1 Aeoliscus strigatus
TTGTGATTCATCTCCGTGACACAAGCAGCCACGGTGCTTTGCAGAGAAACAGGACTTTGCACTTAACCTGATTGCTCCCCGGTCGCTGCTAAGTGGCTGCCCACCGTTTGCATGCTCTCTGTGTGTGCTTCGTCTTGTGGGACTCGTGGAGGAAATTGAATGACGCAATTAACTTGTTGATTAACGAGTAATTCACTGTTTGCTCTTTTAAAGTTGTACAATTACATTCACAGGGTAATTGCGTGACACTGGTCCCCATGTACCCAAAACACATTGTGTCCTGTTGATTAATGTGTTGTCAATGGCTGAAAAAAGGAAAAAATGATAAAAGCATAACGAAAATTGATACACATTGGCCAAGTATATTACTAACTACCTAATAAGTTCAGTTTTTTATTTCAACTGTATCTATTTCTTGTGATAAGCTGTTTATTTATTTTCCTGTCTTTGCTAACTAAACTCCATTTGTCAACTGTTGCCATTATGAAAATGAAACAATCTCATGACAAATAGACAAATGAGGTATTAACGATGTCAGGGGCTTTGGGACCCACGCTGTTCCGGACACAGTTGGTTCCACTGAAGAACGTGAGCCAGTGAAACAGGTTTGGGTCGAGCTGCAGCAAAGACGGAGTTGGTGGAGAAGAGGATGGAGTGGTGGGCGGGGCTTATTGGTGATGGATGAGACTCCGCAAGCGACTGCCTGACGTAGATCGACTTGACTGGAGCTTTCTGTCTCAGAGGGCTAAACGAGTGTCAGTGAGGGCATTAGATGGCAATAACAAACCTAGCTGTCAATCAATAGATCAATATCAATTTTGTGTGTCTGTGTGTGCTGAGCTGAGCTGAGTTTTGTTGTTCTTAGCTGATGAGTTGACACTTGTGTGCACGCGGAGTGTTTCATCTGCATAAAAGTAAATAAATCACTGTAATCATGGCAATCTTTGTGTGTGTGTGTGTGCGGACAGCGAGGTGTTGGTATACAGAAAAAAAAACTAGAAAAGAAAAAGGGGCGAGCTGAACTTTTCACAGATACACACACACACACACATTACCAACAAACACACAAACTCCCTCATGGTCAAAGGGACACACGCATTAAACCCTTCAGGCAATTAAAGCACTTCAGCAATATCTCCGTATCCAATCACAAGTCTTAAGATTACAGCCATGACCAATGAGGATAAAACGCTTTAACCGTATGTAGCTGTCACATATTCAAACACTCGTGTTTGGCGAACAGAGCATACAAATCACAAATCTCCGTAGCCAATTGCAAAGCATTCAGGTAAATAAAATTGAAGTAATTGGCTCAGACATAAAGTCACTCACTGGTTCTACAGTGTTTACATATGTAATTCATTCACATCGGCTGTGTGGGGGGAATTAAAACACAAACCTGACGACAAAAAGCGAAGATAAGAAACACTCTTTGCTAAATAATGAGATAGAAGTGAAGCAACAACCAATTAGTGTGCAGCTACTGTCAATGCAGACGGTTGCTATTAGAGATAAGCTCTGAGGTCCCAGTGCGTTTGGCTGGAATAAATTAACAGCGGATTTGATCACATCATGTTGCATTTATGGACCATTTTATGACCCAGAGTATTGTCTCCTGCTGTATTTCACCAAGACATTTACTACACAGGTCATGTGTGTGTCTGCACACACACACACGCACACAAAGCAACCAGGGCTGCACAGACACAACACACGCAGACGTTCACAAAGAAACACACATGCACTCAGCGCACGTCAAAGAAAGAGACGCGGACAAAGGCAAAGGCAGATGTAACGATGCACACGGGGGAACAAAGGCGTGATCATGACGGGGGTAATGGTGGATCCTCAGAGGGGAGTCGCCCCAGGCTTACCGTAATATGTATGACTAGATCACATGGAATATATGTATGTTGTGTACAAAACAACAACAACAGAGAGAACGCTGCTCCACAGTCAAGTGCATGTGTGCGTGTCAGCTCATGCATTGGTGATTGTCTGTGAGCTTGTTTTTTTTTTTTTATGACTAGTTTGTGTCTCAGGCAGTTTTTTTCTGTATGGCCAATGCAGGTCAATTAATAATGCAGTACTTGCAGAGGTAAAGGAGGTTGTTGTCTGGTGGAAGAGTGAAGGGGGGGGAGACAGTGGAAGGACAAAGACAGTGAGGAGTTGATGGGATGGGGGGGGGGATTAAGGGGAAATACAAACATATCCAACTTGGCCTCGTCGCAGATGAGTCGGATGACTTCAAGGAAATTCTGCAGTTGAATCAGGCGTTGGTGGATGAGACCAACTGACGCCGTACCGAACTGGAGACGGGACGGGTCTTTAACCTGGACCAAGGGAACAGGGGGATGTAAAGTGACCTGCCAGGCTGTTCCAGAGGTGCTGCTATGGGACTTCATGAGTTAAACTAAGTTTCCAGGGCTTGAACCACCCGTGTTACTGTGGGTTCTTATGGGTCAGTGACTGATCGCTGACTCGATGTGGAGCTGGATCCCGGTGTGTCCTGTGTTTCTTCAGTGTGATGGAACGACGGATACAGGACAGCACACGTCCAACAGCCCTCATGTCCCTCCGCCGTGTTTGGGACAGTTGCATCTTCTTGGCGAGCTCTGAATTACACACTCAGTTCAATCGCAGGCGCTGCAATGCTTAGTTAGGGTTCCCACATAAATCCACCTTAGGGTTGACAAGTTAGACTCCAAGTCTCACTTGGCGCAAAGATAATGGTGAGAGAAGGCAATAAATATATAGATATGATGCAGACTGGAACTAGAACCCCCCCCCCACATAGGTCAGAAAGGGGAGAAACCAGGGACGGTCCGTTTAATTGTCTGTTTGTAGGGATGCAGGCAGAGTGTGGGGGGAGGTGTTGGTCAGGGTAGAATGGGAGGAAGGAGGCATGGAGGTAGAAAAAGCCTTTCGGGGGATAAAAATGGAGCAATGGATGGGTACATGACTGCATCACTGGAGATGAGGTGGAACTAGTGGCCCAAGAAGGAGTGGTGGCCGGTGTGTGTGTGTGTGTGTGTGCACAAAGCCAATACTTCACATATACAGGAGGAAGGAGGGGGGTCCCAAGGTGCAGAAGGGATGGGATGAATTGGAGTGTGTGCACACAGGAGAAAGGGTGGTGGTGCAGCGTGAGACAAATAGGGAGGGGTCTTTCCTGCAGACAATGGAGCCGAGGGTGGGAGGGAGAGGTCTTGTGGGGTGACACTCAAGAGGTCAAATAAAAGGAGGGGTGGGCATCAGAGCACTGCAATGTGAGGTGTGTGTGTGGGGGGGTGCTTTGCAAGATATGGGAGCCAACAGCTGGATGTACACAAGAGAAACACAAAGTGTGCTGATTGTGGAGGAGGATAATGAAGGGTCAGAAAAAAGAGTGGGAGGATGATGGAGAAGAGGAGGGGAGGGGTGGATGGTAATAGGGGGGTATGTGAGGCAACAAAGAGCAGTGGAGGAGGGAAGGGGGATGAGGCAGACGGGGAGGAAGGGAGGGAGGAAAAAAAAAGAGTAGGTTGGCACAGTGCAGCTCCCCCCCCACCCCCCCCCCCCACACACACACGTACAAAGGAACCCGATGCAGCCCGAGCCACCAAGTCAGAACCACTGCAGCTGCAGCGGTTCTGTGTGAACTCGTGGCTTTGAAACACTAAACCGCATTGAGACTGAGGTCTGAATCCCTGCAACACACTGCAGTGTGTCAGTGGAAATGTAGGTGGGGGGGGGGGGACCTGAGAGAGAGAATAGAGGTGGACAGGAGAGAGGAAATCCAAAGTGCCAGAGGGAGGTGGTGAATAAGAGAAAAGAGGGAAAACAAAGATGAAATGGAAAGAAGATGAGGACAAAGAATAGAGGAAGAAGACACAGATGTAGTGGAGGGCTGGAGTGAGTGAGCGAGGGAAGTCGTGATGGAGACAAAGTAATAAAAGAGGGGCGCGAGGGGCATTGGAGAGAGGGAGCAGGGAAGAGGCTGGAGATGTAAAGTGAAAGAAGTAGATGGAGTGAGAGAACAGAAAGGGAGAGTTGGATTAATGAAATAAATGCAGTGGAGGGCTCTGGAGGAAAAAGAGGAGATAGGAGAGGAAGAGAGGCACAAGGAGAACGAGGGGAGAGATGGAAAGAAGTGGCTGGTGGGAGGGGTGGGGGGGGGGCAGAGGCAGAGATTAATAGTTTTGTAGATCTGCTCCTGTGTTGCTACCTCAAGAGTAATGCCTTTTTTCTCCAATCCTTTCTTCCATCCTTCTAGATTCCCATTTAAAAGGGCTTTTTGAAATCGACACACACACACACACACAAACACGCACCCACAGATGCACACACACAAAATGAATATGTGCAGTGATTCATGTAAGCTGTCTCCATTCCAGTGAGCATTTGCCGGCTCACTAATAGGAGAAATTCTTTAATATTGTGCCACTGTGGATTTCAAAGCCACTTACTGTAGTTCACATGTCTCCCAGCGCATTCAAAGGCCTCGGCCCTCAATCTGCTGCCAGAAATAACCGCAACGCAGGCTGGAGCGCTGCATCGGCGGGGAATCTCTGTGGAAACGCGAGCACGCGCATGTGCAGGCGGCGCGTGTGCGCACTCGCACCTGCGTGGTCATGCAAGCAAAGTCGTTAAGTAGCTGCGGCGTCCTCCAGAGGAACTTTGATCTCGACGCTTATGATTAATTACTCCAACACGGTCTCTGTCAGTGCCACTGAGGCTCACGGACCATTCGGCTCAATATCCGACATGTACGACGTCGGCACGTTCAAAGCTCATCCCAGAACCTGTTATCTGTGCGTGAGGACGGCGAGGCATAAAACACCACAATGTGGGATTTTATTGTCAAATGTGCTACGATGGAGCGTCTTCTCTAGTTTACCCTGGAAACACGCAGCAAGGTGAATCTGCTCGGCACGTTCATACTTTCAATCCCAGATGAATGTTTGCCCCAAACCCTTCTTTTATTTACCTTTACAACGTTTTTTAAAAAGGAACATTTTTAATATGTTGTCACCAGCCAACAAGGTTATTATACGTGGTATCCTGACCGATGAGGACATTCACCATTTTCCACATGAAGATATTCACAAACGTTTCCGTGTGCCATCATCTCCCATTGCTCCGGTTACGGGGTCTCGGTTGCGCTGGAACCGAGCTGTCAACGGGGGAACGTCAGGGTTCAACCTGGACGAGTGAAGGACAGACGTTGACCAGTTAACCTCACCACGATATGTTTGATATAGTTGGAATGTACGGTCAATAGATAATGTGGACGTATCGTAACGTGAAAGTGTGAATGTTATGTCGCTTATGTACTTGTCTTTGAAACATAGCAAGAAGGTTTCTATGTGGAGTTTCCATGCTCTTCCCTGTGTCTGTAGGTTCTCCTACTTCCAAAAGCATGCTGAGGTCAGTTGGTCACTCTAAATTGTCCAGACTAAGCAGAAGCAGGTGAATGATTTTGGAGGTGAGAGGAAGCCGGAGTACCTGGAGAGAACCCACGCAGACATGGGGTCCGTACAAACTCGACAAAGAAAGATCCCAGGTCAGGAATCAAACTAGTGAATTCAAGTGAGGTAGGATCAGGGTGACATCTAAAACCTGCAGGCTAGGCGTCCCTCGAGGACCCGTTTGGACACCCCTGGCCTAGACCCAACATCTGGATGGAGGTCTGCGACATCTTTCTCCATGTGGGTCTGGATTTCCAGGTAACTTGTTTTCTATTTTGCCCTGGAAGTACTTACGGGACAAAAAGCCTCCATCAGGTTATGTAAATGACGGTGTAAAACATTTATGGCTTACAGTTCTTGCCGCGGCAAACTCTGCATTTCTGTTCCTCTGACTCTGTGTTCGGGCCTTCACCTGCAGCAGCACCGTGTTCCCACAGCTGAATCTGGCGCTGGCGTCATTAATATTTAGCTGTGGAATGCTAATGATCTCTCTGAATCATATCATCACGCCACAACCTCCAATTAACCTCTCCAGAACTCTGCCGCTCTCTCTCACTTGGCCCCCCCCCCCTTCTTGTTCTTCCTCTCCCTGCCTGGCTGTCTGTGGTCTTCAGCCGTTCTCATCCATGTGTCTTTCCTCTTCACGCTCAGTCTCTCTCTGGGACTCTCTGCCTCTCTAACCTCTTTTTCTTCCCAACTCTCTGGCACATTTTGCCTCTCAAAGAACGTCTGCTTAGACAGCTCTCTCAGTGTGTGTGCGCGCGCGTGCGTGTGCGTGCACGCGGGGTCACCTCAGGTCGGCGCTGTCCAGCCCTGAATGACAGCTTCTGCTTTTCAGAGTTCATCTGGTCCTCCGGGACATTCAGGGTCCCGTCCTCTATTTGTCCTTGGTGAATTTTTGATGAATCTAATCGGAGATCGGTGGCTGAACCTCGTCACCTGCCTGTCACCTTTTTTTTTTTTACTTTCCATCTCTCTCAGCATTATGCTTTTAGTGTGAGAGACAGGAGGAGAGAAGCACCCCCACACACACACACCCTGCTCCAGGGAATAGATGTAGCCCAATAAAGATTTCTTTATCTCTGAAAAGTTTGCTCAGGTATTTTGTCAGTGACTCACCTGTTCCTGTCATAAAAGACTCTTTGAAAAGCCGACGCTTCATCTGTCTCTGTCCTCTCTGTACGTTATGAGAAGACGATGTATGAGCCTTGGAGTCGCAATATTGTCACGCCCTTGTTGTTACGATGAAACAGGGCTCCGTCATACCTGTAGAAGTAGGAAACAGCGGGGGCCGCACACAGCACACGGTTCCTACCACGGGCTATTGTCCCATCCATACAAAGAGTTCAAGACGCCACCGTTTTCAATTCAATGTCGTCCAACTCAAAGAACCATAAATCCATTGTATCTGCTGTGGCAATATGACACGTATTTGTCACTTTGTGGGTATTCAACTTGGCTAAACGTAAGTTCAGTCATTCTTATGCTCGTTCCTTCCTTCATTCATTCATATTCATATATTCCAATTGTGTATAACTTCTGTGTGTTGTATATTCTTGGTTTTGTGTGTTTCCTTTTGGTAACGCTAATCATCCTCACAGTCCTTCGGGATGAATATAACCTCTGACCTCTAGTTGTTCTTTTTTATTTCAATAGTAAAACGTCCCTGGGTGGGCTCCAACCCCCGAACCTTGTGATAACAGACAGACCCGCTAACCACTGGTCCACAGAGACAGTCCACTGCTGCTATTGTGGAGTTCTAGACACAGATGATGAAAATGAGGAAGAATCCTTCAACATATTCCTGGATCCAGAAGGTTCCAGAAGGTTCCAGAACACCACCAACATGTCATCATCTGGTCCTGGGCCATCAGCAGCAGTTACTAACATTTCATTACAATACGTAATACGTAACTTAAGGAGTCATTTTCCAAAAAGACAAACAAACAAACAGAACCTCATTGGAGGCGAATGTTGGACTGGAGGACACTCTCACAGTTCCATCAAGTATCCAAACATACATGTTGCTGCCTGATACTCTATTTGTGAATCATGGGTTGTGTTTTTCTTCATTAATTTGACCATATTCCATGCTGTCAGAGTGCCTCAGCATGTCAAGTTTCTCTGCAGCTCTCCATTTGTCAGTGCAACAGTTCTGACCGACCTTGTTTAAAGCCGCTGTGTGCGCACTGAAGACCTTTTTAAAGACCGTGAGGTTCACACAAGCCAAACCCAGGAACTCTGACTGACGTGTGCGTTCATGACCCGTGACACTGATGGCCGGAGGATAAAACGAGTTCAACGACGAAAACTTCACGCATCATCTGAGTTCACTTTCAAATGCGGCTCATATATTGTTATCGCATTATGTTTTATAACGTCTGCCTTTGTTTTTTTTTATCACGGTGATTAAAAACTAAACTTTTGAATAGTCACGTTGCAACTGTGTTTGAAATTAGGGACGTCAGTGCCCCCCTCCACCTTTGTCCCCACTCCACTCAGGGACTCCCCTGATGATTCCTGACAGTTTCCCATCAAGGGAAGCGAGTGCTGCTCCTCCACCCGTGGCACCACCACGCTTCCTCTTCTTTTTTTTTTATTCAGACATCTCAGTCGATGGGGTCACAGTGGATCCCTGGTGTCTGGTTCCTGCATAGACATGTTAATACAGAGTCACTCACACACTCAAGTTAGAACCTGACGTAAACAGTACATATTCATTCTGAACCACCTCCTCCACTCATGTCCTGTTCGATCCATTTCTTTTTTTATATGGTCTGGTGGGGATGTACTTTTCCCTTTCTGACCTTTATAAACGTAAAGTTTTGACCACTTCTTTGTAATGTTCAGTCATGTTTTAATGCCCTCTCCACACCGTATCCACTTTGTCAACCTCCCAAAACAGGAAGCGCAGGACATTTTATTCATCCCTTATTATATTTCATACCAGTGTCTTTTCTGATTGGCTGGCAGCCTGTGCGCTAAAACGTTAAATGTGCATGTGGTTCGGCTCATGGTTACCTTATAATAATATCCATCCATAATATCCACAGCGAGCATCTGGACATTTAATTGAAATCCACTTCTCTTAATTCATTGTCACCTGCTCCGTCCTACTCCACATTATGTTCTTATGTTCTGCATTTCGCCTGCTCCATAGCGTGTAAAGTAAATATCTAAAGGGAATCGTTTTGCATTTTAAAGTACGTATCAAGAATAAGACATTAATAATAATAAGACAAACGTATTGATGGATTCCCTCCTCTTTGAACTTCTTGTAAAAGTTCTCTCTGAACAAAGTCTTCTTTTGTCTCCGATCTGATTCTTTACATTCCTTTTCCGTCTTTGCCACTTCAAACCAAAGTCGTGTCTCTCTCATATGTATGCATAAATGTTCTCCGTAGGTACAGTCTGTACTTACTTCAGTCTTGCTAATGTGTTGCAGCACGTTCTCTTTTTTTCCCCCCATCTCTCCCCTTCGTCTTACTCCCTCTCTCTCTCTTTTGTAGCAGTGATTGTGATGAATAGAGTCATCTTAAGTGTTTCCTCCCTTTGTGCGTCCCGGGAGGATTTCAATCCCCCTCTATTTTCCCTGGTCTCCCATCCCTCTTTCCCTCATCCCCTCTCTTTCTGTATACTCATCGATCCAGTCGCTCTCTACATCTGTCTCACAGTTTTAGGCTCGTCTGTATCTACCTCTCTCCATCTCTGACGCTTTCCGTTTATTCTCAGCGGCACTTCTCAAACGCGATTCAAATCATAATTATTGCCCCCACCCCGCCCCTGCAAAGTAAATAGGTACTTTACACAATGAAGAGTGAGGGAGTATCAATGGTATCAAGTCACGAGTTGTAGTTCCCATCAGCCGTGGGAGTCTGTGGGGAACAAATCTGCATCTTCTTCTCCAACACTGCAGTCCCTCACCAAGGTCGTGACCTCCAGCCGCTCTGCATCATAACAGAAGAAATCGGGGCAGAATTTTAATCAGCCACTGGTGGTGTGGTGCAGTGTGCTATCAGTGAAGTGGTGTCACTGCCGGTGGTGCGTGACGACTAGTAATGTGTCATACCCGCCCGTTTGTTGATGGCTCTTCCAACTTCATGAGCATCGTTTGTCGCCAGCACACTGGAGTCGGTGACATCCTAGTGAGGAGCAGAACTTTAACCATCATGGAAAACCTCACTTTTATGTGAACGTAACATTTCCACAAGACATCACAGGCCCAGAGGAAGTAAAACCTCACTATCAAAACACTCCCATCAGGCTGTCTGAGGAGATAAACGTTCCATGCACTGTGTTTGAAATGTTTGGGGAAGCCAGCCGTTGCCAAGATGTCTGACTTTAGGCATGTATGAAAAATAATTAAGTAAAACAGGCGTCCTCAGCCCAAAAAACACAGACCCTTCCAAATCTTTTTGTCACGCCCTTACCTTCAGGAGCAAACTCTGAAATGGATCTGCAGCAAAGCACTTGGCGTCAGATGTTTTTGATTTGCCAGTCGAGATGCCGACTTTGTGGCAGTGTGTGGTGAAGACGGAGAGCCTGAGGGCCGTCGCTGTTCAAAGCCCAGGGTCCTCTCAGCTTTAATAGTCCCGGTGTGTCAACTGCACGCACGTTTCAAGCGATGGCAGATCAATGGGCTGCTGCTGTTGGGTTCTGTACATGAACACAGAAATCGGATCGCACACGTCAACATGGAGGAAAAAAAAGGCACTTTCACAAACCTACCAGGAGTCTCACACACACGCACACACACACACTACAATGCAGTTTTCTGGGCTGAATGTGTTGGCAGATTATACCGTTTAATACCGTCTCATCTGCTGTCGGCTTTGCCAGGACTGCGGTGGAACTTGGCCAAAGAGCCAACAAAACAACATCTGCAGAAAGCAGAGAACCAGTCCAGTGGTTCCCACATCGGACGCCCTCCTCCCCCTAGTCCCTGCCGTTAGATTCTCACCACAAATGTCACAAATATAACCGGAAACCTTTGTGGAGTTGAACACGCGCTGGGGGGGGGGGTGTTGACTCTTGTTCAGGAGGGGAACACAACTCTCACTGCAGATATTTAGAGACTAAGCTAGCTCGTGAAAACGGAATCCGCATCGCTCCACCTGAATCAAAGGTTTGACTTTGGCTGCCTTCAGCTTTCCCCAGGAGCGTGGGCATTGTGATCCTCCTATAATTGGAGCTCACCCTCTGGTGTACTGTGTTCACAAATGGGAGGCACCACCCTTCAGACCAGACCAGAGATGCTGTCCCTCTCCTCCATGTGACATTGAAGAGGCGTGTCAGGCTCAAAATTTGCATACCTCAAACTGAAATCCATCGAGAAGCCTCAGCGAACATGACCGAGAACACAGACTTCTTCCTGAGGCTTTTGGACCCTTACTGCCCCATGGAGGACAAGTCGTCTCAAGGGCTTTACAACTGTGTTCCAAACTGACTTGACCATTTACATTTGACCACTATGATGCCTGTTCATCTGTGTCACGTGTAGCTTTGTGCTCTGGAAGTGTCTGGAAGTCAAAGTCAGGTAGATGTTTCAATTGTAGTGTTGCGGTGTATTTCAGATGAATGCACAGTTGACATTTGAGTGGTGTGAAAACCAAACGCACGAGTCTAAAGAGATGTGTGGGGGGTGGCAGTGAAAGGCGGATGAGTCATCCTTCACCATATTCTAGACAAGTATGCTTGACCCCCACGGTGATCCCAGGCTCCTGCTGGGGCTGAAAGCACTGTGTTCCGTCTGTGCTGTTTTTAGTTCTGTCAGAGGAAAAGCGTTGTGTCCAAGTTTTGTTTCTTGCTGATATGGTCAGTTTTCCTTCATTTCTTTGAAACAAGGAATAAGAAGACTGTTGAACTGTTTCGTACCATGAAGGAACCGGAAAACTTGGCCAACAAGTCCAATCCTGCAGTGAACCTCTCCTATGATGAAAATCGACTGAGCGGTCCGTTTCTGGTCTGTCGCCACTTATCATGTTGATGTAGCGACATGATGTGATAAATGATCATGGGTCTGCCAGGACGCCGGATGCCTTCAGTGTGTCTGACTTCCTGCCCCACTTGATCTGCTTTCAGTCTCAAAAATAGACTGGCCACGCAGACTGATGCTCCTCTGAAAGGTGCTGCAGCACAGCAATTGTCTAGAAAGGCTGCAAATAAATGCACGTCAGGACGTGATGAAGCATGTGTATGTTGATAGGACACGGCCTCAACACATCCACAGGACTTTTTGGACCACCATTATCAAACCTCACGTAGCGTTACAGAGAATCTTTTCCCTGCATCCTTGTGACCCAACCGAAAACTAGAGTTATGCTTCTGTGTTCATTTAACACACAGCCTACATGAGTGTCCTACGCCATCGTGAGCATTTATACGTCTGTGTCTGTCTATCTGCTATCATCATTTTCTGCCTAGAGGAAGCTTGTGTTTGCTCAGCAAACATGGATTTGCCCACTAAAGGAAAGTCGCATGACACAGTCATGTCACAGTCCAATCACAGTTGAGGTCCATGTTGCTGCATATGGACCTTTCCTACTACAATCTCTACATGTGGGTGCTGACATCACAGTGCCGGCTGCAAAAAATCGGTGGCATTGCTTTTTTTTTTCTGTGTGATAAACACATAAACAATGTAGAACAATGGAGATGGACAAGTTCTGACAGTTGGTGGATTTTTTGACAGAGAAAAGAGACCAAGCAGGAAACACTCTACAACACAGAACTTCACGTCCCTCTGTCTGTGGTGACCAATCAGAGGACGGCCCTCTGTCTGTGTTGACCAATCAGAGGACGGCCCTCTGTCTGTAGGGACCATTTGACCCCGTAGATACATTTCTAGAGACGTACAGGTATGGTACCTTACATCACAGGCAACACACTGACGTGGGCCCTCCGCCGTAAGTCATCAAAGGCTTCGACCATCTCAGATCTGTTTACTTCCTGTCAACAAGAAAGTCATACTCTTGAATTAGCATGTAATGTAGTAATTGCCAGGCTGGAGTGTTGAATCTAATGCAATAAACTGTAATGTGATACAGTGCTGTGTAATGTAATGCAATATCCTTTGTGCATGATATTGCAAGTACCAGCACAATACACAGTGAAACAATGAACACTTCCACATCTGCTCTGCCAAGAATCCACCACTGCCAGCTATGTCTGCCACTTGTTATACCCACTGACACAGCAATGGTGTTAAATCCTCACTGAAAATATTTTGGTCATAAAGGTAATAAGGAAGTCTCGACAGCTTGGGAATCCAAGCTCACGATGATTTATTTTTAGTTATTTGCTTCAGTTGTTTTGCTTCCTTGTCATCGGTTCTTTGTCTTGTAACTATAAGGTAAAGGAAAGCTCTGAATGTGTCCCTTCCTGTGACATCCTCGTCGTCATCGACTTGTGTGAGCTCATCTACTAGAGATCTGTGAATACTTTAAATTTTAACATGGCTCGAGTTGTTTCCAGGCAACATTCCAAGTGACTGTATGATTTAAAGGGTAATGGGCTTAAGATGAGATGGAGGTGAAGGTGAAGGAAAAAATGGCTTCAGAAATGATGTTCAGGGGGTTTTGAACAATTAAATTGCAGTTTCTTTATAAAAATCTATTCATCTCCTGCATAGTGTGAATTGAGTCTTTGACTCACTTGTGTTTTTTTTTGGGATCAAAGTTTTAACCTACAGTGCCACTGCCATTGTCATCTGACAATGATGAATGAAACAAAAACAATGATGTTTTAACATGCAAATGAGCAAACTCAGTTTGGGGGAAAAGTATGAATGAAACTGGCATTTGGCCTTTTGACTCAATTATCGAGTGATTCACCTGAAACGCATCCAGTAGATCCAGTAGAACTGTGTGTCTCCAAAATACAAACAAAAACGTCACAGCCAGGACTTTCACACTTTTTTTTTTTTTGTCGTCTTTTGTTTACTTCTGCTCATTACAGTGTGATCAGAGCCGTGAACGATGTGCCGTGTTCATGTGACGAGGAGCAGTGGCCCCCGTGCAGAGTAGCCCCTCTGGGTGATGCCTCCGGGCTGTTGCCCCCGGGTGCTGCTGGAGAGCCTGCGGCCCTCAGAGCACTCTGCTCATAAAAATAACCTTATTCCAGAAAACACATTAGTACATCAGATACTGCTGAGAGTAACTCCTCCCACCACAAACCTTTGTCTCTAATTGTCAACAAAAACAAAAGTGGCTTCACTTCATATTTGGGGGTTTTCCACCAGCTCTACTCATCTTCTTTGCGTGTCCGCTGGTACTTGGTACTGTTTTAGTACCAAGTCAGATGAGGTTCCAAGTGAGCCGAGACGGTACTTAACGTGTGACCGTGTGACCGAGGGCTGTCCCTCTACCTTCTAGGGCGTCTACAGTCAGTTTTTGCCGTCTATAGAGATGAAGTTCTTTATTCCTCGTCGTGTTCTCATACACACTGTGTCCGTAAATGAAGAGCAGATGGACTTGTGGTTTTTGTTTGTTATCAGAGCTGGATGAAGCCGGACGCAGAGACCACAGCGGAGTGGAGTTCTGGGTCAGTGATCGCGTCCTGCTCCGTCTCTCTTCTCGCCACACACAGTCGTAACTTCTCCATCTCCTCCATGTTCATATGTGTTTATGTCACAGCAAAAAAAATGCCACTGTGAATCCAATCAGTTGTTGCTGTGATGTCAGCGACTACGTCAACGGGGAGCTGAGCTGTAATGGAAAAGAACCTGAATGGAACCAAGCCGAGTGAAGCCGAGCTGAACCGGAACGCTGGAATGGAAACGCGAGCATTTTGTGATGATACCTTACTGTTGAGGCTCTGTGGTATTTAACAGCATGGTCGTCGTCTCCAGGGCCACGTTACCTCGAGGACACGCAACGAGGAGAAAACAATACCGGACAGTTACTGATGATTTTTCAGACATGTTGGGAACTTGTCGTGAAACATGGAGCGTTTGTTTTAATCCTTTAACACCGATGGTATCCCCAGTGCCACATTTGTGCTAGAATACTTTAGAGTAATTATGCGTCTATTTGCTATCAAAGCGTTGACTGGTCATCAAAAGTGTCACTCGGTTCCTCTACCTGGTGTTAAAGAAGGACCTAGAAGTAGAAAACGTCCATCGGTTCCTGCGAGTTGACAACATGGAAGTTGCTGTCATTACGGTAATCCCGTTCACTCTGTTGCCATAAGTTGGCGAAACATGACCGTAATGTCAGCGACCTGAACCAGTCAAATCTTTCTCTCCTTCTACGTCCTTCTTCACCCCAGGTAGGGGAACGAGCCCAACGTCCAGGCCGTCAGTGACCAGGTGACGCCATGCTAGCATGCGTCGGCGGTAAAGGGTGAAGTCGACGTCGGGGAAAGGGTCAGACACTCCCTGACACACGTGCACACCGCCGTGTACGTACACTCACACGCGTTCACGTGCGCGCTGCGGACACTTGAGGCTGACATTTCAAACTGTCAGGGAGAATCCTGTCAAACGGCGCATTGTCATGGGACACGCCTGCGAGTGTCTGTGTGAGCGTGTGCGGTTGCGCATGTGTTTTGTGGGAGTGTGTTATGTGGGTGGGTGAGTGGGCGCGTGTTGAGTGGGTCTAGTACTTTCTTTTGATCGCCCGGGGCGAATTTATATAATAATGTTGATTTATTTTTTAATATAGACATATCTTTCCTCCACATTTAGACACACTTTGCTTCAGATTACTCACAGAGACTCACACACACACACACACTCCCTGACTCTATTGGCCATCTCGACTGTGCACACACACATACACACACACGCACCTCCAAACACACACTCTTATCGAATTAGATAAAGTCAGCGTTTTGCAGGGAAATAAAACACCGTGTCATTTAGTGCTGATGGGATGGAGCCTCTATAAATAGTCATTTCCTGCTAAGTAGCGCTAGCGTCAGCTGTCACAGAACACAATTATCACACAGACCCATTCAGACCACTAAACCGTCTGTCCGTCTGTCCGTCTGCTCCTCTGCTTTCATGCGTCCTTCTATCCCCATTATCCCCGGTTCCATGCGACGGTCAGCCTTGTTTACCTTTGTTCAAACGTTTCTCTTTATGTTCTCTTCTCTGGCTGCCTTTCTCTGCTGCCGTTTGCCGACTGTTCCCTCTCACTCACCTTTCTCTTCTAATCTACTGCAAGTTTTCCTCTCTGACAGCTTGTTTCATCTCCCTCCCTCTGTACCAGCTTCAGCCCCGCGCTGCAGCATTTTAAGGTGATTTTTCTTTCTTTTTTTGTATTTTATTTTGCAGGTTCCACATGTAGCTGGGAGTCTTAAACTACGTCTGCGTGTACGCTCGTCTGTTTGAGAGACGTCCGCTGTGGTTCTCAGTGTGTGTGGAATGTGAGTGAACAGGGAAATGAATGAAGGAAGGATGAAGAAAAAAAAACATGGATAGAAAGAGAGCAGGAGATGGAGATGGTGAGAGTAGAGTATAAAGACAGACAGAGAGAAGGACACTGCAAGGACAGTGCAGAGTAAAGAGAGAAGAGTAGGAGGAGGTAGATGCACTCAGGGACACACACACATACACACACACACATTCGTTTCAGGTGCGTATCTGTGACACAAAGACCCACATGGCTGCATGTATGCAGGGTCTCATATATCATTACACAATAAGTCGGTCTAAATCAAATATACGGACAAACAAGCTCTCGTTTCTGCTGATACATTAACACCAACACACACATGCACACAAACACACACACACACACACACACACAAAAGAAAGAAAGAAACAGAAGAATAAACACATTCATACCTTTCATACCTTTATCTGTGTCTGGGTGTATGGCAGTTTGTTGTTGTTCACACACACACACACACACACACACACAGAGTCAGTGAAGGCAAATGTGAATCATGGTGTGTGCAAGCGGACAACACTTTGTCCCTGACAACAAGGACATCGAATACACACACACACTGTAAGTAAATGAAATCACACATCTTTTCATCCAAAATGGCGTTCACATGCATGCCCACACACATAACTCCGGATTTCAGTGTCTGTCGCTTGCACGGACGCGCACGTACACACGTACTGTGATGAGAAAGTCCAATTATCAGCTGGCATTCGTCTCACAGGGTAATTTAATGCATTGGGTGAGAGCTTCTCATTTATGTTTGGTAATTACACTCTCTGCTTTACACTCGCTTTAATAAGCTCTAACTTCACTGCATAAACTGTTAGATTACACACACACACACACTCACACGATTAAGCGAATACAGCTTTTTCTGTGTGTGTGTGTGTGTACGATATGTGGCGCGAATACGTTCACACACGTGTCCGACTTCGCCCCGGAGCGCCGTTGTCACCTCCACCGGCCGTCACATTATCATTCATGACATCATTTCACTCGTTTCGGCGGCTGCATGTCGTTCACCTCTACGAGTCGTTTCTTTGTGTGAATTTTTATGAAGGATTTTGTTTGGTGTTATGGAAATGCCAATAATTACTATTCATTATATGGATTCATCATTCAGAGTCCCCGAAATTTATGGATGCGTTTGTTGTGTGAAAGGTCTTGAGCTCAGAATCCGTAAACGGATGCTGAAGTTCCTCGTATGTTTCCTCGTTCGCCTGCACGTTTCTTCGAGTTGTAAGTCGTGACTCTCCATCAGCGGCGGAGAGGCAGCGTGTGTGTGCTGCGACTGTCGATGGAGAATCGGAGAGAGCAAATTACAGCTGTGTCATCTGCTTCAGTTCCCATTTGAGAAACCAACTGCATAATCATCTGAGTCGTCCCGGTTTGTGATGAAAAATATACTTAAAACTGGTCTCCAGTGACTTGGATACTAAACAGGGATCAGGGTCAGCCGATCTGACAGGACCAGAGTGTGAATTAGAAGAAACCCTTTGACGTTCTGTCCTTTAATATCCCAGATCACTGCTCAGCATGTCGGTTTACTGTGATTTCATAATGACAGACATTTCTACTGTTTCTGCAGGGTTCCAGTTTATCGACGTTCGTTTTTTTTAGCACCAACTCACCACGGAGGTGATCGCAGGGCATGCATGTTTACTTTACTGAGAGACCAACAATTTACCCTGTGAACAAGAAAAAGTTATTTCTGAGGGAAAAATACGAGGAAACTTTGACCTAAAATGGTAAACAGCAAACTTTCCAACACGTAATACGGAAGCAAACAATCCTAATATTACTACTTCTACTACTACTACTACTGATAATAATAATAATAAAAATAATTATTACCTCTGAGATATTGCGTCTTTATCTGGGAGTGAATTTATTTATTGATTTGAATATATAAATGTGTGCGTGTGTGTGTGTGTGTATATGTATATATACTGTAGATCCAGTAGTGATTGGGACCCTAGGGGCAGTAACCCCCAAGCTGGGAGAATGGCTCCAGCAGACACCAGGAACAACATCAGATATATATATATATATGTATATGTACATATAGTTTTTATTTATCATCAAGCAAAACTATTCAGTGGTCGTGGTGTAAATGGCGTCAAGGATTTTTGTCATTGTTCAGGTGTGGAATAGAGTGGAATATGGATGGAGGTCACAGCGAGCATTTTTCTAAGAGACGTTGGAAATAGGACTGACATTTAGTGTGACAGGAATTATCCCTCTGACCCCACTCAGATCTACTCAGCAGACTTACCATATGGTGTTACCAGTGTTAGGAGAACTCAGCAGATGTCACAGTGAACTCATTCATTCATTCATTCATTCACTCCGTTCTATAGTCGTCATTCTGTCATGTTCATCAGCCGAGTGACTGGCCATTCTCCCTCAGTTCATCCTTCCTTCTTCAGCACGTGTGTCTGATTCAAGCGCGTCATGATAAATGTAACAGACACAGGCGTCTTTCAGCGCAGACGCGTGAGCGCACCGATCCGTTGGCGTCTGGCCCCGTGGGGGTGGAGTCCCGCGGCTGGATAATTTACCTCCCACCAACTATTGCCTTTTATGAGTTTTATTGTTAGTCTCTCTCCGTCTCTCTCTGTCCTCCCTCCAGCACTCTCAGCTGTAATTGCTATATTTATCATGATATTTAACATTCTGTCTCCTCTTGTATTTGCACAAATATGATCCATTCGGACCCTTGTCTCTTCATGGGAACATAACCCTAGGATTACACATTACTTTTATATATGTATTACTATTTATATATTATTATATGTAAATGTACATTTACATTTACACTGGAGATTAGGGCAGAGTGGCTCCAGTCTTTATGACATCAATAAAGAACAATAAGAAAAGGAACCACAGAAATATAGAAATGCAAGAAGGAGGCAAACAACATCCAACAGACAAAAACGATCACAACAAATCACATCAACAGGCCAAGAGGCGAGGGGCCCTGGGAGTTTCATGAATAAACCTGATGTCATCACAAAGTGCTGATAAGTTCTAATAGCATGACTCACTGCCCTGTTGCACACGAGTTTTAAGTGCAGGTGTCTGATGCGTGTGAAAGTTGACCTCTGCAGTGTTAATAAAGTCACTTTGGAATTGGTTACAAAACGTGTTCCCCTGTTTTAAATGTAACAGTCGTGTAAGTATTTCAATCAAGGAAATGCAACTAATTACATTCAATGTGATTCAACCATTTTCAGTGTCAGTGTTGAAATCCTTCACATTAATTAACGTTGTGTCATTCATCCAGATACAAAACCACATTTTTAAAAATTAATTTTATTTATTGATTTATTATTTAATATTGTTTTATTTTTCTATTTTATTTTTTTTATCCCAACTCTAAATCGTTGCTTTGCTATGTTTTGCTAAATCAAACATTCAACATTCTGCAGCCCTCAAACGCTCTTGAATAATCAGCTGTTTACAGGAGAACCAGCAACAAACGTCAACAACAGTCATGCTAGTCGACATGCAGACCGGGTTTTTGCTGAAATTGTTGAGATGTAACTGAAATTGTCATCGGGAGTGTTCACAAAAGTAACGGTAATGTAACCCCACTTTTTCCAGTCTTGAAATTGATGTTAGTTCCTTTTATTTTGTAACTGAATGACGTAACCCTGTAACATGTGATACCGGTCCTCTGTTCCCTCAGTGTTTGTGTGCAGTGTCTGAAGACGTTCTCCTGAGGCAGAGGATGGTTAATTCTCTCTAATAACGGAGCTGCCCCTCATCTTCCCACCGGGGTTTTCAATTATAACCGTTTTTCAGCTCTCATTGTCTCACGGCAAAGCACTTAGACTTTGTGAGAGCGGGCGTGGACTTGTGTCTGGAGCGCCGTCGGTCCGTCTGTAAGAAAAGGACTAAAGACTGGAAAC
The DNA here is from genome assembly GCA_901007665.1 of Aeoliscus strigatus. Classification (NCBI taxonomy): domain Eukaryota; kingdom Metazoa; phylum Chordata; class Actinopteri; order Syngnathiformes; family Centriscidae; genus Aeoliscus; species Aeoliscus strigatus. Next base: position 56,227 of record CAAKHB010002489.1, read on the forward strand.
AAATTGCAGCCATGTGCCGGCTGAGTGGAGCGCTGAAAACACACACAGACAGGGAACATACAGGACCTATTAGATACAACGGTGGGCTGCGCTGTCTTCCTGCTGCAGTCTGACTTCTTCTGTTTGACACACACACACACACCTTTCTCTGCTCACTGTCTCTGGGGAATAGTCCCTTAGTAAATATCAGTCACACAGACACACACAAACCTGCAGGTTGCTGGAAAACCGCAGTGCACAAACAAGTGAGTTTTTTTTTTTTTCTTTGGACTGTTTTCAGTTCAGCCCGGATCCGTGTTTCCTTTCATGTGAGATTCCACACACAGGGCGTTCAGAGGTGTGTGTGTGTGTGTGTGCAGATGGACAGCGGGTAGTACGCTAAGTGAGTGACCCGGTGACCCGGTGACCTGATTCACCTGCTCGTGGAGGAAAAGTAGACTGATAAATATCAGCATAGCATCAAAGAAAAAAACAAACAAAAAAAGACAATTACGTACGGTTTCGGTACATGACGTTATTTGGGAAACAAACAAATCAAAGGAAAAGTCCAACTTTGTCACACAGAAATCTCCCAAAGAGGATTGGTCTGGTCATGGAGCATGAGACAGTGGCGTCTGTCAGATGTCCAGGACCTTCACTCGCTCCACGTTAGCAGGTGTCATGGTTCCACTTGTCTGTGAAGTCATCCAGGTCATGGTATCTGGGTTCATTCGTAGGCCGCTGGACTCGTAGTCTGACTGATCTGAGAAGTTTCTTCAGCTTCCTCAGTACTGAACAACTTCTTCTTCCACCGTCTCCCGGTGGCGATCGCACACTCTTTTGCTGCCGGCGACTCAGACTTCCTGTTGTGCCTCCGTTCCTTCCAGCAGTGATTCTGTGAGTGGGGTCCTTCAGGGGGTCCCAAAGAATTCTATTCCACAGTAGTTTTATCTGCGAAGCCCCTGGTTTCATACGCTCTCTGGTATAAAACATCTGTGTAACCCGTCATTGGACGACCGCAAACCTCGACCAGTCACCATCCAGCGTCACACACATCACCCCTTTACTCTTGAGCCAGCTCGGCAGGTAATCTTTGGTGAACTTAACTCTGGATCATGACAGAAAGAATAAGACCTCAGGTACAAGGGGCCCCTCCCTTAGAGATAGGGTCACCCGGGAGGAGCTCGGAGTAGAGGCGCTGCTCCTTCACATCGAGAAGAGTCAGCTGAGGTGGCTCGGGCCCCCTCGACGCCTCCCGAGGGACGTGTTCCAGGCACGTCCCATCGGGAGGAGACCCAGGGGAAGACCCAGGACACGCTGGAGTGACTATGTCACTTGGCTGGCTTTGGAACGCCTTGGGGTCCTTCCGGAAAGGCTGGAGGAGGTGTCCATTCTTAGGCGGCTGCCCCCGTGACCCGGCCCTGGATGAAGTGGAAGATGATGGATGGATGGATGGATGGATGGCTACGTGTTGTTGATGAATGCTCGTGTTCTTTTCACTGGTGTACACCTGATTATATGTGTACATATACAGTATATATATTAATAGTTTCTTTTAACGTCCTGTCACGGGTCACGTTGTTTTTTTAACATTTGTAAGAGTCACTTCGACAGACCTGCTGTTCTGTTTTTTGTTTGGTTGATTCAGAGAGATGATTCATGTGTCTCAAAGCGACATCTTACCCAGCGGGTTCGTACAGTGGCCGGAGGGTCGGAGGTTCGAATCTTGAACCCCCAACTGGACCCTGGCAGCAGCCACCCATTGGTGTATGAGTGTGTGTATGAATGGGTGAATGTGGGGCCATTGTAATAAAGCAGAGAGGAAATAGTCCATATTCAAACGTTGGGTCTGTTACAATCCCCTCCCTGAGTAAACACACCCTCACAGATGAAAACTGACCACTTCGCAATGAATACATTTGACAAATACTGTGATCTGGAAGAGGCCGAATGTGTTCCAAGGGTAGATCAACCTTTCTTTCCCTGGACTGAAACGGTTTTAACGTCCAGAGTTCAGTCAGAGGGTACCCCTCCACAGGACACCCAGGTGCTCCCTTCTACTTCCTGCAGGGCTGTAATTACAAACAGAGAGGCAATTAAATCCATGCAGGGAATGTGTTTGTGTGCATATGTGTAATTCTAATATCATTTCTTCTTTTTACCTTTTTCCCTTTTTTTTTGGAGTGTGTATCTTTTTCTATACTCACAAGTGCTGATGCATTATGCAGGTGAAGGGGGGATGGCGTCAGATAAAAACAATACAAACTGATCACGCAATCAGAAAACCTGCTACCTCATCAGCATGTTCCAGTACGTTGGCAAATCTCCATGAAAATATTCTGATGCTCTGGCAACAGGAGCAGGTTCTATTTTCGTTGTACGTGGTAGTGAACAATGTGAACGAAGATGTTTGAGCAGTTTTGGATCCGGGTCCCTAAAGGGACAAGAGCAAGTGAAATAAAGTGAAATAAGAATGAAGAAAAATGTGGTGTTTGGATCGGGTATCAGCAATAGGATCAAGTGAGTACCGGAGACACCTCAGGTCTGGTTTGGTGGGAGTTACTTCCTGTTTACACTGTAACTACTAGTGAGTGTTTATCCTCAACTCAACTTGTTAATCTAAATTCTTCAACTTGTGCAGCCGACAGCATTTGCGGGAGGTGATACGTGTGAGGTGACGTGTGCCAACAGGTAACAGGTGCACACTTGGTGTGTATCAGGTGATCATGGGACACAAACGTGTGTTTGTTTGTTTATTTCTCATTCTGTTTTTGCAGATGTCCCTTAAGGGGCTCCGTCGATAGACGCTCATTGGCTGGAACGACATTGAAACGCAGCATCTTCAGCCCGTCTGTTACTGTCTGATGATGATTTACTCTGTTAGTGAAGGCGCATTCCGTCACAGATTCGTGTGACAAACAGCTTCTCTGATGCAATATTGAATGAGAATGAGACAACTGGGGACATTGTCGCACAAATTAACACAAGTGGCTTTAAGATAAGATTGGCTTTAGTCTGAAACCATCAGGGATGGTGATTGTTTAACTCCCAGGTGACCAGCCTTCTTGTCCAGCTGTCCGTCATGACCCCCACACAGTCTGTCTGGTACCGCCAACGAACGGCTCATCTTTGTCTGTGCAGTGTGTGTGTGGTGTGTTTGTGCGTGCGCCCTGACAATTCAGCAGTGCGTGTGTGTGTGTGTGGGGGGGGGGGGGGGCTGTCAGTCCTTAAAGACCAGGCCTGTGGCGACGTGCCAAGACAGTCAAGTGGTTAAATCCTCAGCCTCAGGCGCCGCACATGAGCCCCGACATGACCGAGCACATCGGAACAGGTCGGCATAGCAGTGATTGTGGTTTGCACACACGGCTAAAACGGACGGCGTTCAGACTTTTCTCTCTCATGCATTCGTTGGACGGATTTCAGTAAACACTGGGACAGCCAGCTGTAGACGACCTGGACGTTCTTGGATGGTCTCCAGCCTCTCATCCTGGACGGCTGAAATAAAAAACGTACATGCTAATTGTTCTACAAAAGACCAAGTGTCCCTGATCCCAAGCCCCCACTTAAATATCATATTTAACTGCTGAATAAGACAATAAATCGCATTTGAATCACAACATTAAAAGAATAATCCAGACATCAGCAACATGTACAAACACCTTAGCAAACATAAGTAAAGTCAGTTCTAGTCCCAGCGTTAACGGCCCAACACCCCACCTCTTCCAGGTGCCTGCGTTGGTTTGATTTCTATTTCATGTTCTGCAGCGCTGCCACTCCACATCTTCACAGCATCTAAAGGAAGTGAAGAATCAAGAACATTCAAAAGAACACAAATGTTGAAAAAGCACAGAAAATAAATAGACAATAGTGATTTGGTTATTTCAGATTCGTTCCAACAGTTTACTCATTTAAAGGCGTTTGGGTGCAGGGTGTATCTAGGATCACACATGTTTTTGTGAAGGACTCCGTGTACATAATTTACTCTACAGTAGCCTTGATGTGGTATTGATGTCTGTGGTGTTTGTAGTGTTCATGCAGTGAAAAGATCCAAAAACAAAATAAACATCATATGCAACTTCCAGTGGGCACATGCATTTCCTGATGTCATGGCAACAAGATGAAAAAGAGGAAGAGCATGAGTTTTAGTTGACCGTCAGACCGACAATAATTGGACGTCGCCATCTGGCCACATGCAGGGTTTGTATTAAACAGTGGTGGCCCAGATCTGACCTCAACACCATCAGGATCACTTACCAATATTTTCCATTACAATGTATTAAATTATTGTCTTCATTTCTTAGCTTTTCTTGAAACCAATCATGGTGTTCCTGGGTAAGCCTGATGTGAACTACATCCCCCAATCAGATTTTCAGTCTGCATTTTTGATTGTACGGTCAGAGGAAGTAGGCGTTGAAGTTGTTTTTTTTTTTTCAAATATTCACACAGAAACCTGGTTTATGCTTCTGATGCCATAACTGTGACGTATGGTGTTGACGTGCGGTCCGTGTTGACACCTACAGCGTAGCCTGGCGTACACCAGGAACGTATCACACAAACACAAACCGCCACGGACCTCCACAGGTGTCCATCAAGGGACTTTTCCTCTTGGAGCGGAACTTGTGTGTTTACTGTGAGAATCCAACAGTTGAACCCCGGCGGTGTGGCTGAGTGAGGAGCGTTGCTGACAGAGTATGAATCCAGCTTTCGTCCTGTTAGTCATTTTTCTTCAGAGTACCGACTGCTTGGAGAACGTGCAGCTTTAATGTCAGTCAGTGGTTCAGCTGCGACCATGACTGAATTATTCTGTCCAGCTGTGGGCGCTGAGTCATTCATTGATTACCGGATGCCCCCCCCCCCAACACCTTAGCACCACCTTAGCGTTTTTCACTCCCTGCACATCGGTCCGGTGGCGGCATCCGTCTGACGTGCCTCTGCCTTTCTCTGAATCAGTCGCATGCGCGAGCGAGGACGCCGCGTGCCGAACCCGGCCCATTGAAATGTGCATTCCTGGAGAAAGTTCCGGCTACACCGACATGCTGTTCCTTATTAGCGGTGTTACACAAGAGAAGCTATTTCTTGGAATTTAAAGTTAAGTCCTGAGCCTCAGCGTGACACAACAAATATATGTTGTTACCACAGCGGCTAGTTTCTTTGAACCTTATCTAAAACCTTCTGTGTACTCGAGCACATTTTAATATGACCAGAAATGACTAGAAATATTAAGTGTGCAATCCCAAGAGATATTTCTGCAGCAGCCACATTTCAGTCTGGGGGTGTGTGTGTGTGTGTGTGGGGGGGGTTGCGTTCTCTCTCATCTTTCTTAATGTCCTTTAGACAGTTTAAAGGAGAGTGTGTTATCTCCTGCAGAGCACGAAGGGCTGATGCTCACAACACCGGCTCTCAGGTTCTGTTCTCCAGATAGATGTGAGTACGTGTGAGCCCGTGCACGTCTATCTTTAGCATATTTAACCAGTGAAAATGAGTTGTTGCTTTGAGGTGCGTCTCCAAGGGTGAATGTGCACATGAGCGCACGCGCGAGCACACACACGCTAACTGAGCCTTCTACAACAGGAAAAGTGTCATCACAAATGATACTCACCGGGGGCACAGATGCTTGAGCTCAATTTCAATTCACTCTTCAACCCATGAGGGAGCATTTTTGTATTTGCGCCACACAGAAGTATCACAATGGTCCCGTCGAATTGCAGAAAACGCACACATTTGGGATCAAAGTGCTTTTAAGACGCAATTAGTGCACGATTCAAATAATCCACGGCCACGACACCGCACACAGCTCAGGACTTAAAAGTGAGGGCATTGTTGTTTTTACATCTCTTTAAAAAACATGCTGGAAACAGCTTCTGGAGGTGCAGAGGTGAAACAACCTTCACGATGGCTGAATATTTATACCGTGGCCTACAATGGAATTTATCATACAAAAGGGTGGAAAAGATTTGAACTGTACTGTATGCTGCATGTTCAGTCGGCCACAGCTGGAGCAGTTAAACCTTGTAAAAAGCCCATTCCAGACGACGTCCCTGTGCCTCAGTCGATGTGTGTTGTTGGGTGTAATTCAAATGAAGTCTTAAATCATTGTCGCATCATGTTTTCCTAATGATGTGAGAGGCTGTCGCTGCCTCCGTCCCTGCTAATGGAGCGGGCGCGCTCAGATCCGACGTGACAGCGGTTACAATGCGGGAATGATGAATGTCTGCCGAGGTGGGGAGACACGCTGATGCTACAGAACCCAATGGAACCGCTCGCGCACGGGCAAACACGCAAGACATGTGGAAGTGAATTGGACTCGACTGCAGGCGACACACACACACACACTGTCACTTCCACGTGTCCTTGTGTTGTGATTAGACACAGTTCCAATCTACAAACTGTGGTGTCAGTTAATCATGAAGCACTAAGATAACGCTGTTTAATATGTGATTGGACTAATTGATGGCATGTATCAAACGTGTGTGTGTGTGTGTGTGTGTGTGTGTGTGTGTGTGTGTGTGTGTAGATGTAGAATTACAAGCTGTTCTTCTGTGTCAGCCGTCGCTGAATGAAGTGCCTTTGCTCTTGCGTCTGTCAGGGAGATGAAATAAAGGAAGAGAAGACAGGAAAAAAAAGAGAGAGAGAAAAAACAAAAGGGGAAATTAAGGTTTAATGTGAAGATGAAATAGCGACAGATTCTGAGACTGATAGAAGTGTCGCAGAGGGGTGAAGCGGCGTAGAAGAAGTGAGGGAATAGGTGATCTGAGGACAAAGAGCAGAAATGAAAGGGGGAGGATACAGTGGAGACAGGAGCGCAGGAAAAATGAAAAAAAAAAAACAATTAGCGCCCAGGTTTTCAGGTGTTTTTTTCACAGTAGCATCGTTTTCATATGAAAACAAATGATCTGGATGATTTGCTTTGGCTCCAAGGATGAGTCATCATGTTTTCAAACGGCAGCTTCACTTTGGAATAAACAGAAGAATAATTACAGAAGATGAAGAAATGAACTGAAGTGGTTCAGTGTCTGTACAGATTGAACAGGTGTCATCAAAAGGCTTTTTTTAAATTACACAAGGCTGCGTCGTTTGTGGTGTTAATATTTAATCGTGATATCACTGCGGAAACAGAAGTGAGACGGAGTGGAGGAGCAGACAGGAGACATCATCAACTCCGGTTGAAAGACAGAAAATGAGAAATAAATCAACTAGAAACTCCCTCGTGGAGGAAGTTTTCAGTGGGAGGAGGAGAAGTTCCTCGTCACGTAGATTCATAGTTGATGAGGGCAGAGAGAAACGTGTGGCCAGGGCGCTGAGGTGTAGAACACACTGGGTCAGATACTATGGTCTGTGGGGGGGGGTGTGCGGGGGGGTACTGTGCATTTACGCCCACACATTTGTGACATTTGCAGATTTCAAACTGCCATTTTTAGAATCATCAGCTAGAAAATGAGCAGGTTTGTTTGGATTTTGTGACGGTTCTTGTTGTTTGACCTCCTCCTCGGGTCAAACCATCGATGTCAGTGACACTTCAAGTTCAACAGGGGTCAAATCGTTTGTTTCCACGTGAAAGAATGGCTGAGATTGTAAAACTGAAATTGTAGTTTTGTTTTTTTGTGTGTCATTCACTGTTATGACAAGAATATCTGTTGTTTTTTGGGGATTTTCTTGGATCACATGAACACGCAAGAGTCAGAGCAGACCATTATTACGACTCATGGAATAATAATGCTATTAAATTATGGCGCTAAACTCATCTGTGCTTTTGGAAAAAAAACATTTTTTTTTTCATTTTTACAGATAAGTTCAGCTCATTAAACCTCCCTCTGAATGTTTTCTCTTCAGTAACCTTGCAGTCGGTCTCTGGGTGGCGCGTCCATCTTGAATTTCAGCAGAATTTACCATACTTGAGCTGCACCTGTTGTGACATCCACCCACATCCTGAGATATTTTCATGTATTTGTGCGAGAAAACAGGTGCTAATTAGACAGATACAGAGACAAACTCACATCCCGCAGGAGACACTGGAGCTGTTCAGATCCCACTGATGGAGCTCTGAAAGCTGCAGCGTGCTCGGGGATCTCACACGAGATTCTGGGCCTAATACCTAAATGTCTCTGCGGTTGCACATGCTTGCCTTTTAAGGTTGGTGTGTGTGTGTGTGTGTAGACTTGTTATCTTGTTATCAAAGACGTTCTCAGCCTCCGTATCTCAGTGAACAGATCTCCATCTTCACCACGGGCCCTGTTTGGACGGTCTAGTGTCGTTGGTGTTTCGATGCAGGCGCTGTTGTCCTTTTCCCCGCCTTGCGCCCTCGTGGTCTAACTAGCCAAGGAACGTGTTCCTCTCTGGGCGTGTCGGCCTGAAATGATGGCGCGTTGTTAGTTGCAGAAAGGAAGTGGGCCATGACCAAAACAAAAAAAAACAGGTCTAAAGTCAATAGAGCAGCATTGATTGGTCTGTTAATGGAGCTCTTAACACAGGTCTGTGGGCGCGTGCACAACGCACGTGAACTCTGAAAAGAAAAGATTACAAATAAAACTAGAAAGTCCCTCTGTGACCTCCGACCTCCTTCAATCAGCTGATTTATCTCAATATTCATTGATCTCCTCCGATAAATTCATTCATCATCAAACAGGACTTTGTCTCTAACAGTCAAATATTTGTTAAAACAATCATTAGACACCTCGTTACACTAATCATGACCTCTGACCTCTAGTTGTTCTTTTTAATTTCAATGGTAAAACGTCCCTGGGTGGGCTCCAACCCCCGACCTTTGGGTTAACAGACAGACCCACTAACCACTGGTCCACACTTGTTCAGTCCTCCATCAAACTAGTAGTAAGTAACTGACTATTAGAGACAAAGTCACGTTCGATATCAATGAATTTATTAGAGGAGATCAATGGATGGAGGACGATGATGTTGGTGAGTCGACCTGATTGGAGGAGGTCGGAGGTCACAGAGGGACTTTCTAGTTTAATTTCATGAAGAATCAAACGTTTCTTTGTCATATCAGTCTCCTCTGTCAGTCTGCCCATCTATAGTTTTCCACAATGTGTCTGTTCTACAAATTGTGCGTTTTGGGAGTTGTTGTGCCTCTGATCCAGGACCAGAGGTAGAAACCAAAGTGTGACCACTGTGTAACGTTCGAAGCAGCGGGGGGGCAGGATGAGGTACTCTGATGACATGTGCGACCCATTATCAGGAGATTGGACTCATTTGATTGTGTTTTGTTTTTTAAAGGGAAGAAGAGGACAACGGGGTCTTCGGTCAGCTTACAGGAAACCGCAAACCGGGGAGACAGAGAGGTCCTTAAGCTCCTCAGGCTCTGGACGGACGACGGGCGTCAGTGGTAAGCCGGGGATTTCTGATGCTTATGTAGTACATCATAGTCGATGCTGGCCACACATTTCACATGTCACATTTTATGGTCACGTCTTTGGCTCTGCAATGCTGAATTCCTTTGTAAACGTACCAACTGGGGGCTGG
>CAAKHB010002493.1:5881-25948 GCA_901007665.1 Aeoliscus strigatus
TTTCTCTCTTTGTTTTCCATCTCGATCCAGACTTCCTCGTATGAAATAATTTTATTTTCTGCACTAGCTGATGGTTTGTGCAGTGTGAATAATAAGTGTGCCAGTATTCAAGATCAATGTTATAACCCACACACAACTGCCTTGTGTTTAAGATGAACATGTACTAATCAGTCAATATTCAAAATATTCCTTGCGTTCACTCATCTATACTCTATCGTTACCACTTGTTTATTTAAATTACACATTAAGCTAAACACTACAGCGTCTGCACCATATGCTGCTCTATTGATTTTGCATGAATAAGGTCCATCAGGCTCAATAAACCAATCTGATATGATTATGTTTGTGTATTTCTCACTTTTTAGTGACATACAGTATTCTGGTGTGCTGTTTCAATGTTCGCCTGCTGCTGAGCGTCCTCCATCATTGTGTGATGCTGGCATTGGATTCCATTGTTCCTGTGCAGTTGTTGACCGTTAGACACATGCTTCAATAATCTGAATGGGATAGAAAATATTTCCCTGGCAGAAATGTTATCAACTGCATGAATAGGGTTATAGTACATTTGTGTGCTATTTTGCCTCAAAGCTCCAAACAGAGTGAGAGTGTTTCATTACTGTCCTGTAGTATTCACATTTATATTCCTGTGTCAGTTCTGGATGTTTCAGTATATTGGTCCGTCTGTGAGCAGTTGTGTCAGAGACGGACACGCTGTGAAGATGTGAGTTGTAACAGCATCAGTGAAATTACCCTGCTGGTCATGAGACCTTTAAAGGAGCAAGCTGTCACTGTTTGAGCTTCGTAACCGCTGACAGGGATTTACTGACGTCTTACCCCCGACAGCTGTTATTCAGTAAAGTGGAAAGTTGTCATTTCTGAGCATGAAAATTGAAAAGAAGTCTGATTGAGACTCTAAAGATGTGTGATTAAAATCATCACTATTGCTTTGGGTGGATTTGATTCCTTTGTGTCTTCACTGGAGGCTGTTAGGGATGCTCATTCCAGGAATTGTGGACTGTGAATATCTCGTGCCCCATGTCCACTGCACGACTCCAGCACGACTCGTCTCTCTCTTCATCCTCGTCTTTCGCGAGGGATGTCCCATGTGCTACCGGTCAACGCAAGAATCTACCGGCATTTTCACCGGCAACAGCAATACGGCCGTTCTTTATTCCTCGTCTCGTAGCCATTTATCATGGCTCATGTGCGCTGACGTCAGCACTCACATCAAGGAGGTACGGAATCGTAATGGACAAGGACGTGTCTGGGACCAAGTTGAGTCGAGCTGTGAACTGTGTTGTGGGAAAGCAGCATAAAGGACTGATAAGTCTTGTGTGTCTCCTCTGGCAGATGTGTGGTTCAAACCAAAGCTCTAAGATCAGTCAGATGTTGACAAATATTAGCGCTTCCTATCGGAACGAGTACGGAAACAGCTTAGGTGTTCTTTAGCCGAGCCTCAGCGGCTGTCCTACAATAACACACCCTGACATGTTTCCATGTGTATCCAGTGAGAAAACGTGGCGTTGACGGGAGAGAAAACAGAAAATCCCATAAGTGGTTGAAAAGTGCATGTTGGAGGGGTGAATGTCACTACGATGTGTTTAACAACATGCAGATGGTGGAGAGGAAGCTTGGGTGGGGGAAGACCTCACCGCTGCATCCAAACATGTCACTGGAAGGATGAAATCAAGTTTACATTTCAGGTATTTGAACTAAATTCCAGAGATGCCTACAATTTTATTTGCTAAGCCTTCGTAAGTCTTGCTATGGTGGTTAAGCTTTCGCATTCGCTGGCACAGAGTGTCCCAATTGACGACACATCCGGTTAAAACAGAACCTTTACAGGCCGTGAAGGCTGAATTAACCACCAATGACATGACATGGTCCAGTCTCTAGAGGATGTTGTTTGAACGACACCAAATTGCTGTTTTTGCCGCGACAGGCAGCATGGACCCCAGCTACAGTTGTTTATTTTAATGTATTGGAACATCATTCATTGCAACGTCAGCGGCGACTGATCTCAAAATATCAAAGTGGCTTGTTGCAGAAGTAACATAAAAAGAAATCAGATTAGTCTAGAGAAGCAGCAGCATTTCCTACCTGCAGCCCAATGTTTTGTACCAGCTGGGGACACTTTGATCTCCAGCCTTTGGAGAACCCCCGATTTGACACAGCTTTAGTTAATAATAGCATGTATCCAATTGGAGTAACAGAGCACTGAATCATTGTGTCGGCTTGTATTAATTAAGCTGCTGTTACTGATGAGATTAGAAAATTGCCCTGCGCTTATTCATGTCACTCTGGTGCTTAAGTAGCATCGTAGAACATTTGTGGTATTTATGATAATACGAAATCATGAATGTCTTCTGTTTGATGCAAATGAGAAAAAAATGGTTCAGATACAAATTCTTTCCCTCTAGGCAGCTGTCAATCATGACAAACATTGTCCAGTATTTTCATTTCTTTCAGTCTTTTTTCCAGCATGGAATGTTTCTCTATATTCACCAGCTGGATGCCATCAATGGTCTGCAGGAAATAACATCAACAACAACATATAAGGAGAAGAAAAAACACCAGGGCCGGCGCTTATTCATATTCCTTCCCATGCTACAACATCCATGGTATTTATTACAATAAGAAACATTGTAAAAAATAGATTTTTCATGTGAATGTGAATTGGACAGAAGGAAAAGCTCTGATCAGTGCAGCAGAGGACACAGAGGTTATGACCCACATGACGTTACTTATTAAACGTGTTCAGTCAGTGTCTCTCAGAAAAGGGAATCTCTTCTTCTTTAATCCATATTAGACTTAAAACAAACACTGAATCGACTTCCTGCCACCAGACGGTGTCCGAAGAGGCCTATGCTGGATGTAAATGTTCCTCCACAGTGAAGTGTGTGGCTGGAATAAACACATTACTCGCTGCGGTCAGACCACACACAGCCACAGGCACAGTTCATTTTTCTGTGAGCTCTCATCGCTTTCTACTTCATTGTTATCATGGAGTCAGACAAAACAAGACCAGAAGCCTCATGAAATGACAACAATCACTAAAAACCTGAAGCATGGACCTGGCAGCCATCAGGACTCATTCTGTACAAAACAAACTATCATAGCTGGCAGATATTTGTTTGATCATGGAGTCGCTGTGTGTGTGTGCATGTGTGTGTGTGTGTGTGTTTGTGTATGTGTGTGAAGACTTTGCAGGTCCTCTTTTCATGCACGGACATTGAGACTTGACATTTTGATTCATCGCCCGACCTCACCAATCTCTTTATGGTGTAGATATTGCAGGCACGTTTTCCACTCCTCCAGTTGGCAGGCACCTAATATTTGTGCTGAGCTGGAGGATAAATCTCAACCCGCCCCGCCCTCGTGTATCTCAGTAGCCCAGGAAGTGTTCCCCAAACCCAACAAGTCATGAATCACACACTGAGGTCTTCCTCTTGACAGTGTTTGTGCAGGGTTACACATGGACTTATGACCTTTAAATGGTGCATTTATAGTTTTCAGGAATGTGTTTTGTTTATACATTGTCATTGTTTTTATTTTGCCATGTGCCCTTATTGTGATTATTGGGATTCATTGAAAAAAAACAAAAAAATTGAATCGATCCATGGTCCTGGATCCTCGTACACACAACTCCTAAACAGAAATCCTTTCACTCACTTCACTGAGCAGCTGTCAGTCATGACAGAGCATTGTCCAGTATTTTCATTCTTTTTAGTGCCTTTTCCAGAATGCAACGTTTCTCTATATTCACCTGCTGCAACGATATTTCTCTGCAGGAAACAACATAAACATCATCAGCACCAGTAACATAAATGCTGATATAAGGAGAAAAAAAATACCAGGGCCAATTTGCTCATTTCCCCTTGAATAATGTAACAGTTGTTGTACTTAAAAGAGGGTTTTAGTGCTGTCAGATCAAACTCACTGATAGAGCAGGTTGTGCTGCTGTTTCTAAAGCACACTGCACTCACAAGTTATTACCTTTGCCCCCAAAGGGCTTGTGGAATCAAATCCTCTTATAGATGCACAATCAAATTCATGCTAATCAAAACGAAGGTCACCCAAGGGTCGGACCACCCAAACCTCCTCCTCTGTCGATCCGGTTCCATTCACCTCTTCTCTCCGGGCTGGAACGCTGTCATTTCTTCAGGTCATGTTGGATTTTCTACTCAAATCAGTCGCAGGGAAAGACTCAGAGAGCAAAGTTCTTTGGATGATAATGTCAGGACGACCTTGTCCGTTGAGGGAGAAGGAGGAAGTGGGGCAGCGAGTGTAGCCCGGTGAAAGCAGTGTGAAAAGAGAGTAAATAATTTTCCAGAGTTTTCACATTCTGTGCTGCTTTTCTTTGTCACATTTTACATGAATGTTGCTCGCTAAATAATGTGAAGCATCACCTGATGCCTTTACTGCTTGCACACATACTTTTATTTAACTTTTAATACAAAATTGCTTTCATGAGGATTTCCATCCAGACCCACTACCAGCACATGTAGATTTTTTCTTCCGGTGAGTGGAATTTGAAGTCTGATTTCAATGGTCCTAAAATTCAGATTTAGCGATTTGAAGTCTGGTGGCACAGATGAACTTCCATATATGTCTGTTAATAAGCTGATGGAGCTCGGTAACACTGCCAGTAAATCAATCACATGGGCCTGATGTGATGTAGGCAGGCTCAGAGCCATGTCTGTGGTCTGTGGATGGGGCTTAGCAGGATGATGCTGGTGCTGTGTGGTTGGATGTGGTTGGATGTACATGACAAAGATGGCTGCTGCTGCTGAAGAGCGGTGGTTTGAATCAGTTTGACTCTGCCATTGACTCGTTTCCTTCCTTCTGATAATGTGATCTTGTTTGTTGCGCAGATTGGTCTTAGCGTTATCCGGTACGTGCAGTGCTATTCTGACAGCGCTTGAGTTCGCTCGTTGCCAGACCTGACATCTTTGTAGATGTGGGTCTGGTTCTCCCGGGTGTCCTACCAATGCAGTGCCTGGACTTCAGACGAATCGTTCACAAATGATTCGTTGACAGATCACACACTGTCAACGACTCAGTCCTAGTTAAAGGAACGCTTCCCTCATCAACAATTTGTACTTGATCTTTGATAACTCATGAATTAATTTCCCTGAGGAAGTTTGATGGTGGGCCTGAGGGATGAGACACTGATCGGCCTATTGCTGAACGTCTAGATCCCGTTACTTTACCCGTTGAAGTGACAAAAGCAGCTTTCCACTGCTTCTGCGTCAAGCATCTTGACTCACTTTTTGCTTTGCTGCAAGGTCATTGGAGAGGTGTTCTTCACGATGCAGTTTCCCCTTGTTAGCAGTGTTTCTCTCGTCTGCTCCTGAAAGCTGTGTGATTAAAACACTGTCAGACATGCTGACAAATCAATGCTGGACTGAACCAGCCATGTTGATGAGAGACAATCAATGATGACGTTTGGCAGCACCAAGGTCTTCAGATCTAATTATGAACACTGTCTTTGAGAGATTGTCTCTGAAGGAACGCTGCTGCTGACCGTTTCTCTTCATCGCCACTGACCTTTGCAAACAACTCTTTGCCCGTTTTACACATTTTCATTGACCCACTGGCTCTCCCCCAGCGGCTGTCAGCCCTCATTTTCCAGCCCCTGTTGACACAGATGAACAATACCACAGAAGATGACGCCCCTCTCCACTTCCTAATCCACTTGCGTGATAGCGTCTATTTGGCAGGCTACGCTTGGATGTCAGACAGGGAATATTCTGAAGTGTTCATTAGAAGAGGATCAATCGAAACACAATGAGATTAAATAAAACATTTACTGGCAGATTCCTTTGCATATAACACATCTGTCAGTGTTCGACCTGCTCTGTACGACCTCTTCAGCGCCCAGTTGGAATGTGATGATGCATTTTTGATTCTTTCTCACAAGGTTTCTGCCTCTTCAACAGGTGTTACTGCTACAGATGTGTGACGTGGTAAATGAGATCGAGATGGAGAGGGAGCGCTGCGAGAACATCACCTCTGGGAACATCACTTCAGGTTGGTCTTTCCTCTCACTGATCAGTGTGTGCAGGAGGAAACGCACGAAGAGTGGGAGAATATGGAAAGCATCATTATAAAAAAAGGAAAAAAGACAATAGAGATCCTAATGTGCTACTTAGCATGAAATGGTCTGTATTTTTACCTCTTGGTTCCTTGAGAGACACAGATGTATCATTTTAAAGTAAAATATAAAATATCTTATATTCACAGTGATGGTGAAAGGTAAGAAAAGTCACAAGAGAGACTGTGAGTCTGATAGATATCCCTCAAACCCAGGAAGAATAAAGCTCCATAGCTCCAAACAACATAGTTTTGTCTTGCCAAATCATCCTGTAAGTGTGTCCATCATATGTTGATATACCTATTGTATCTTCACCTGCCATCAAAGCATGTGAACATCTTCTGGAAAGATTTTTCTGAGGATGTCTGTTTAGTTTGAGTGTCATGAGTATATTGACTGTGGTGTTACATAACCATGTGAACGTATGGTTTGTCACACAGCACTAATCGACTTACAGTGTTAGAGATGCGACCTCAGACAGCATCTTCCACTACCTTCCTGTCGAGGAAGCAGATAGGGCGATAAGAAGTCAAGTACAGAGTGGGGGAGGGGAGGGGAGGCGCGGTGGGGGGTTGAACAAGCTTGCATGGAGTTTCACACCAGCACATGTTAGAATTGATGTTGATATAAGATTTTGTAATTTATTACGTCACAGAACACACAAGCAGAGGCGATGAGCTTTTACATTAGTTGCAACTGTGGAACGATCTGCCACCTCACGTCAAACTGGTCCCAACTGGGAATCTTCATTCTTGTTATTTTAAAAGCCATTTTTACTTTTACTTTTTACTTGAGGTCTTTGTCTTTTACTGATCTGTTTATCTGTTTTTTATACAGCTAAATGCGTTTTTTTATTTTGATATTATGTGTTTGTTAAAATGTGCTATAGAAACGAAGCGCTTTGTTAGAATATTGACTGATAGGATGACGTAACGAGTGACGGTGTGTTTTTGTTTCAACCAGGACGTTGAGGCAGATGCCAGCAGAGCCTTGTGTATATTCACACACTGAGCTCAAAGTAACAATACCTGACATTCAAATCAACCCTTTTAGAATAGCTAATGGATCAAAATACAAGACAGACACACACTGAAAGTAGGGGAGCTTATCCGTTTTTCTTTTGTTCCTGAACAAGCACAGTAGATGTCTTTCTATTGCATTGTTGATAACACATTTGAAAATCAAATCATAGTGTTTTCTTCTACTATTTCTACATTTATTAACAGATGAAAGCATATAGTCCTATTTTGTTATTATTATGTGACTGTGTCATGTTAAATATGTTTGTGTTTCCAATGATGCCACGTTAACAGTTTTGTCTCCGGTCAGGCTGCCCAGGCATGTGGGATATAATCACTTGCTGGCCATCAGCGAGAGTCGGAGAGGTTGTTACAATTTCATGTCCCGCTTACTTCAGTTACTTCAACGATCAGCACAAAGGTAAACACATTTATCCTCAATCTACTTACAGTATGCACACAAATACATTTTTCCCTTAGATTTGCAGCAATAACAGAATAATGAACAAGTTACAGAAACATTGTTTAAACAATAGGAAATAATTGGTTTTAATGTAGTCTGCATCTTTTTCAGAGTGGTTGTGGATTCAGGAGTCTCATGTAAATTCATTTTATAGAAGAGAGCACCTGTTAATGTTATAAAGCTCCTGAACTACGGAAGAAATGTCACTTTACCTCAAGCTCTTCAAAAAGCTCAAACAACAAGCACATAACCTTTAGAAATAAATGTCCTCTATAGTGTAAACTAGAGTGCACTTAATGTATTTAGTGCATTTAGGACTACCAGGTTCCTCAAAGAAGAATAAAAAATGTTATCCAGGTTATGGCCTTCACAAAATGTAAATGTGCACATAAACTCACAGTATGAGTGCATGAAAACCAGAGGAAACCGGATCATCTTTTAATCTGGAATGATGACAGGATAAAGTTAGGCAGGAAGGGAGTCTAGCCCAGATAAGAAAGAGAAATATTGCCTTAAAGTTTCAACAACAGGACGGTTATGCTCAATTATGAGAGGATCTACCCACTGTGGAGGTTTTCTGAGAACTACGAGCATTCAAGAGCGTTTTCTTCCGGCATTTCTCCGTACTCACAACCAAATGACTTTCCTGATCTATAAGCAACGGTAGTTTTGTGCATTTCTATGATCTAAGACAAGTTTGTGCTGAAAAACATGAAGGACCTTCATCTGATGCTGTGATGAATACGGCATGTTGTTTTTTTGTCCTGTTATTTCTACGAGGACTAAAGTTGTTTCACGACCTTCCATCTCAATTCCTCTTGTACTTCACATGTTCACCAGGCTCATGGTGACTACAAACAGTAGGTAGCTGCTCCACTGCTCTCCCTGGACTCAAGCTGGAACGGAGTGAAGTGATAACTAATAGTAGTAATGTGCCCACAAAGGGTGTCTAAAGAGACTTTAAATAAATTGGGTTGCATTTTGTGCTATCACCTGTTAATTTCTTCATTTTTTTCCCTTATGTTTATTTCTATTCCGTCCCATTTTAGTATCTTTAACTGAATGTTGAATTCAAACAATTTTCAGGTGTGTAATGTTCAAACTCAGAGTGTGGAGTCACCCACGCAAGGATATTACAAAATACAACTATTCGTAACTACGTATAAAGAACATCACTCCCTCAAATGTCAGAGAATCAGTCCAATGTATGCGTTAGAGCCCATTTGAGCTGTCACTCCTCAGTCATTCACTCCTCTGTTTTGACCTTCAAAGTTACCAGGGTTTCAAATATTTGACACATCAGCCTCCACCGTAAGTGTCTTAATAAGAAAATGAAACATATTTTGACGAAATGCCAAATCACAAGCTGATATGAATACTTTAGTACACTGGTCATGGAGAAGCAGCTGATTAAACAGTATTTATGAACTCTATATGAACCTACACCGGAAAATTCCCATTCTTGCCCCTTGCCCATTTTTCTCAGACAGTGACCAAAAATGTAATATTCTTTTGGAGTTCGGCAATCGGGCTGTGCTGCAAGTGACACAGAGGATGTTGAGTGAAATCATTTTAATTTTAACCAGTGGTGGGCTGACAGGGTCTTGAGAGAGAATAAGAGAATAAGACACTTGTGTTAATTATAATTTCCATGAATAAATAATTCCAGATGGTCTGTTCTTTTCCTTTCATAGCTTCACCCCTGGCTGTGCTGCTTCCAAACATGTATTTTCAACTAAGTGCACTTATTCAATCAAATTTCACATCATATTTTGGGGGAAAACTCAGATACCAGAACTACACAGACTGAATTACTTACTTTAATGGATCTCATTTAAAAAAAAAATCTTTCAAATTAATCTTCTCTTACTGATGGTGAGTTCACCCTGGCATTATCAGATAAGAGGGTCTAACTGAGCCATCAATGTGTTACAATTCATATTGAGCTTGCAGAGAGACAAAGTTCTTATTAAACAAAAATCCATATCTCACAGAGCCATTGAGGTGCAACAGCACGTCTGAAAAATCTATCAACCAAAAGCTGTCATCACTTATTTGTTCTATACAGGAGGTGAAAATGTCCAGTGAATCAACTCCCTGGTCTAAAGATCTCTGAGGACTGCTGGATGTGTTTCTGGAATGTATTTACAGTTTTTACACAGAGCCACAGAAAATATCGAGTTAATAGATAGAAAGACGATTGCAAGGACCTATCTACATTATTTGTTCTTGCACAGTGTAATGAGAGGAAAAGAAGAACACACTCAGAGGGACTCTAGCAATGGGCCCTGATGACAAAATATTGTCCACATGTCAGGTGGTGTGCAATTACATATAACAAAGGACCCAATAAACCAACTGGAGGGCAGACATCCATTACCGGAATATAACTTAATAATGATAATAACAATAATAATAATGCAAACATCACCTCACATCTGACAGTTGCACTGCAATGTTGTGCAGAACACAGTGGGGCATACATTTTCTTCTCTATTCCAGGTGTGAATGATGATTGAAATTAAATGAAAGATTTTCCCATGACTGAGTCTCAGCAGTACGTTGATCTACCGCTGAGTCAGTGTTTGTTTGATTCTGATCTCTGGACCACCTGCTGCTGGATCGGGGACACCACAGTGGTGGATTGACCTAAAAAAAAAAGAAGAAAGAAAAGAAAATATAATGCAGCGTACAGCAGGTAGTAAAAGATCAAAATCTCACACATCGATCCGACTGCATATACATCACGTGACCCGAGTGACGTACATTTTCTATACAAAAGTGAACCAGCTGTGCATCCGTCTCCGTCAGCTGTGACGTAGAAAGTAGCTTTTTTTGTTGTTGATTGGGTTGGTGATTTGATGACTGCCACCAGCCTCTCCTTGTGTCTGGCTCTGCAATCAGTCATGCCTACGTTGTTATTACTTCTTCCAGTGGTGAAAGGTTGAACAATTGACTTTACAGTACACAATGCTGCGTAATGTGATGGCCATGAGAGCCCATAACATCTGACCTGTAACATGGAACATTGAAAATAAAGTCTTTGTTTCTTGCCGACATTATTTCCCATGAGAACTGTGATTCAGAAGGATTAAGTGTCACTTTAGTGTTTTTTTTTTTTTTAATATGACCAGTTCCGTTTAGACAGACCACTTGATGGTTCCCCCATGTCCCAGGTGACCATAACCCAGCAGCTCAATGGGTTTGTCTCTTTCTCGACAGTTTTCCTGTCAGTGCGCCACATTTACTGTGCTCTCACTACGCTCACTCCTCTGCTGTGACCTTTGAAGTTACTGACTAAGATTTCAAATATGTGGACAGTGTGACACGTCAGCCACAACCATGAGTCTCTTCAAAAGAGAGAAAAACACCAATGACGAAGAATCTCAGCACCATTGGTCTGACTTTGTCTCTGCAGTTTTTCTGCACATGATGGTGCTCCACATTCACTGTTATGATAAGGACAGTAACATGTATGGCCATAATGATTATTACTCTTAAAAATCATGTAATTCACTGTGTGCATGGATGTATTGTGCATAGAAGAGGAAAATACTGAGGATATAATATGAAGAAATAATAATCATAAATAGTAATATAATATATAAAAAATATATTTATTTAATATATAATTACATTATATATAAAAAATAATAAGAAATAGTTCTTCAATTCATAAAGCAGAACACACAAATTCATTTCCTGATCCCACCCACATCGCCCACAGTTCATTGCCTGCAAATGATAACATTAACTTCCTATGTTTACATGCACAGAGCATCTTGGCTGCCGTTCACATTCGGTACACATGTGGGCTGAGATGCTCCCGTGAACCTTTGATGCCCCACAAATGAATAAACCATGAATGAATCCCATGAATAACAGACTATATTCACAAAACGGGTTACCTTCAATTAACGTTGACAAAGAAATATCTTATTCCTAAAACAGAAACGATCACCTGTGAATGTTCCCAAAAGCAACTTTGTGTTTTAGAGATTTGACCTTTGTGGATGATGTACTCTCATGCTGCTGCAGTCTGACCTTTTCCTGCAGGGGATGAAAGTCTGGTCAGTCACTCCACTTTGGTTCAGAGGAGAATGAATAAATAATGTTTGGTACAGATGTTCATGTTTCTCTTCATTGATGCTTAATAGTGTAGAATGTGGTGACCCCTGACTAACGTTAACACAGTGATGTGCGGTGAGGTTCATGGTGAGGCGTTGACTTCATCCCAGTTAGATGTACAAAAGTCTCATATCAGCATTCTTAACATGCATCTTTACATTCGGGACCATTTAATTAAAATGTTATTTCAGTCTTTACGTACGAGTAAGTCTATGTTTCGCTCCCTCTGAACAAAAGCATCAGAACTTGTTTGTAGAACTGTTCCTTATCTTCCCTCAGTTGTAAAGTCTCTGTTTCCATGGAGACCGTTGGTCTTCTTTAATCATTACCTCCTTCTTCCATTGAAAGTCCAGTTTAGAAAATTGTATGAGTAAAGTGAAAACAAATGGACGCTGACTTGACTCATTTACTCTAAATTGTATCAGCTGCCACTGATTCTGATTCAGGAGTCTCGAAGAATCCCTGGACTCACTACGGCCCCCTAGCATGAGGCAGGAGAACTGCTGCCTTTACCTGGTGTCTCTTCTCAGCCATTTGACCATCGCTCAGCACACAAATAGTGATGCACAGCACATACCGTGGTTGACTAAAAAACACTGTACATTGTGTACATCAACTAAACTATGTAAAATTTAGTTCATATCCAAGTGTTTGAACATTTTAAACAGCGACATCCAATGACATCAGTCCTCTCTCCCTGCTAGCAGCCAGCAGTCATTGTCAGTTCCCGGTGAGGCTCCGACAGCTGGTGACTCACCACATGTCATTTCTCAGGGTTTCAGCAATTGTGGGTACAAATCATCTAGAGCTGGTGACAGTTAATGGAAAATAACTTTACGGTACAAATCACTGGAAAAAATGTAATGTATTTTTTTCCATTTTCCATTTTTTTTTCTTTCCATGATAGCTCACCTGCCTCTCCTGACTGCACGTCACCGCTTTAATGCCATCATCAGATCACTTGATTTGTCTGAGAATCTTACTGATATTATCCTTTATCGGTTGTTATCTGAGCAAAGATTTGCAAATGAGCAAAAATGCGTATATAGTGTTAAAGGCCACATACCAAAAGATGACCAATGATCAAATGAGTGTCAAGGATCATGTCCTAGTCCCTATTATGGAGTAATTATTATACCAAGTAACAAACAAGTTTAATTAAAGTCTTTATGTTTCCTTCAGTGTTTTTTGTGCCGTTGACACGACATGATTTTTACAGGGTGAATCGTTTTGTTTTAAAAGAAAACATCCCTTTCTTTTAATGGTTTTGTATCCAGCAGTGGTGTGTATATCAGTGATAATATTTATAAAGCACACAAGGTATACTGCCATTTAATAAACCCATAATACCTTCAATGTGTGTAAAGCAATGCTGCTCCATTCTTCCATTCATATCTATAATTGTTGAATAAAGACAAATGCAGGCATGTGAATGTCCGACGTTGTACCGACATCATTTCATTCACCAGGACCATTTCATCATATTAAAAAAATCATAAAAAAATCATCATAAATAAAACATTTTTTGCTGGATAAATTAGAGACTGTTTGACTTTCTTTCTCTTCCATCTCAAGGTAACCTGTCTAAAACGTGCACACGGGATGGATGGACTGAGATGCATCCTATTGACATCGCCATGAACTGTGGTTACAATCTCAACAGCACTAGCGATGATGTAAGTAAACTATGTACAGGAACCGTTACAACCAATGATCTCATGGAGAAAGATTCAGTACAACACAAAGGCAGGAAAAAAAATCATTGAAGGATATTTTCTTTTCTCTGTGGGAGAATGTTTTTCAGTCTGCAGGGCCGATGTTTTATATTGATTTTTGTCAATGCCTTGACTTGAATGTACAGCATTTGTTCTATGCATTCATTCAGTCACCATTATGAGTTATTCAAGTGCAATAAGTGAATGTGCAGACGAACACTTAGCACTAAACACTAAAATGGTTTCAATCATCATCTCTGCAATGAAAAAAATCTTCCTGGGCACAGCGCAAAAGACGAGTATCAAGAATGATTATTACACAAATGTAAAAAACCATTGTACGTTGATAGAACATGCAGCACCCGACATGTTATGCTCATGGACAGTTACCTGCTGTTAATGTGTCATTAATAGTCATTCATGTGGCATGCAGGTTTAAAAAATGTCTTAAATAGGCTTAAATCACATGGTCTTATTGGGTTAGTTCTAATGCACAAATCCATGTTGAACGGTGCAGACAGAGTCAACGGCTGGAGAGGCTCTCAGGTTGAGCTCTCTGAGCCGCAGACGCAGCCTCATCAGTATTCCACACAAGAACCCGGGAGGGAATTGGCTGGTGAAGTATTTGATGTCTATTTTCCTGCAGACTTGATTCCACCGCTTGACACAGGATGCTCGTTATCAAATTTGCATCACTGGCAAAGTGTCAAATCTCTGTAATTGAGGCTCCTACGCTGTAGAAAGTGCTGATCTGTTTTACTGGAAGTATAGTTTTAATCAGTAGTTATCACTTTCTTTCAAGGTGTGATGATTACAGGACAATGGCTGTAGAAAATAATCATCACAGAATGGACCTTGTGAATGGAATTCTGTGCTAAAATCAAATATGACACTTGGAATTAAGATCTCATTAATGAAATATCACCTAAAAGTGACATCACTGAAGTGCAGTAGGTCATCATCCCTGGAGCCGGTCAGAGATATTACAGTTCTGGAGTGGAGACCTCATTGGAATTGTAATCCAATGAGAGAGTTAAATGAGTCAGTTAAATGAATGAATCATTGTCTAAATGAATGAGGAAACATTTAAAATGACATTTATCTCTGTTCCTTATGTACTTATGTTTGGTGTGCAGGGAATGTTTTTTTGGCAAGTGAAGATTGGATACACCATCGGCCACAGTGTTTCCCTTATCTCCCTCATCACAGCCATTGTGATCCTTTGCATCTTCAGGTGGGTGTCCGGTGAACCGCATTTAAGACAGTGGCACGGAATAGATTTACTATTCCATGGCTTTAATGGGGCCTGTTACTATGATGACAAAAGATTGGAGCGGAAACCACCAGGACCCCTGGTGAGAGCATTAGCACGTTCATCTGAAGCAGATGAGTCTGTGGGATTATTTCTGCTTGGCGATGCGGAGTACGCAACATTGTGGTTGTTCCACATCACACATCAAGAACTTGTCAGTGCGACGTGATAATCTCTGAAGCAGCTTCACACACACACACACACACACACACGGAAATGGATGGCTTGTGTTTAAATATGGTATAGAGATGAGGAAAGATACACAACTGTCAAAAAGCTGTCAGAGCAATTTGGACTATATGGATTATATGTCTGAAGAGGCTGAAATCAGGCTGATGTTCTGATATGACAAGTCAGAGATTGATTTTTAAGCTCCACAAAGAGTTTTATAATGGAAAATTCTGCCTTTGCGTGCAACCTCCTCGTCCTGTACAACAACGTATGAATATTTTCCAGTTGACCTGCGTCAACCAACAGCATCCTAATTGTTCATATATTTACATGACTGCTTGCACCCACCAAGTCAAAACAAACTTTGATTTGTAATATCTTTGATCTGTTCACCTGGAATATAAAATAAACCACTAGGATTAACGACACTGCTGCACTGGCCATGAGCCTGACTGCTTCCGACAGATAATGGGAACTCTCTGTGGGTTGCACGAGTCACAAGTAGACTTTTGATTAATGCTTTTATTTGCAGCATGTATTGTTTTATGATGAAAATGAAAATGAGTTCCAGCATTTTCCCTCAAAAGACAAAAAAACGTAAGCATTCACTTCATTAAGGCAATTAACAGTTGCAGTGTGTAAATATTGGATAACAACAACTGGAACATGCGCTCCTCAAGCCATTACATTAGGTTTGATGAAACCTCATTTCCGAGGGGATCGTACGGGGAACAAGCATAACAAACATTCTGAGCTCATGGGAGTCCATCGCAGACGTCTGTGAGCTTCACTATAATTGTTTAATCTTCTCAAGTCGGATAATGTGTGTGAGGAGCCATAAAACATCTATTGTTGTCACAGCTCATCCACTCAGACGGTGACAAAAGAAACAAAGAGGTTTCATTATAAGTTCATTCAGCCCTGCGTCATTTTGAACTATTAACTCCAAGGACATTGGACAATTAGCATTATTCATGGAATTGAAATGTGTGCCTTATTAATCTGTATTTTTGCATTCGTAGGAAGCTCCACTGCACAAGGAACTACATCCACATGCATCTGTTTGTGTCATTTATCCTGAAGGCCGTCGCCGTGTTCATCAAAGATGTCGTTCTCTATGAGGTCGGCGAGGTGGACAACTGCTCCTCAGGCTCTGTGAGTACATCGGCAGAGACGCTGCGGTTGACTGTGGGTGAAAAGAACGGTGCTGGATGACAGTGGTCGAGGGAAGCTGGGCGTCCTTGAACCTTAAAGACTTAGTCTTGGTGAAGAGCCCACCAGGGTGTGGCGAATAGATCGTCCACATCAGACATCCTAATTAGATCCACATATCTCTGAGGGATGAAAAGATGGATTGCAAGTTTAATGAAAGAAAAACAGGGGGTGGGGGTACTACTACTCACACTACAGCCATGATCCTACACTACTCGCAAAAAGTTAAGGGTATTCAAGTTGTGGAAAATGTAAAACATTCATGCCACAGTGACATTATGAAAATATTTAAGCAGAAACATGAAACACTCGGTGTCTTGGTGACATGTTGTCAAGGTATGAACGATGAAGTGGACTGTTTACATGCCAAATGTCATGAACCGTTTCGGGACGCTTTGTGGTCAATTCATCAATGAGATGCGATGAGTTAAAAAAGTACTGAAACATTGAATAGTTAGAGATATGCATTGTAAAGGTTAGCAAAGGTCCAGTTAATATAACTTGTAAAGGTCATATTGCATTTTAGGAGCATTCTGATAGATAGATAGATAGATAGATAGATAGATAGATAGATAGATAGATAGATAGATAGATAGATAGATAGATAGATAGATAGACAGACAGATAGATAGATGTAATTAAAATGCCATACTATACAAGAAAATAAAAACAACAATAAAATGTTAAAATGGAGCAGAGATGTGAAGTGAGGCACAATGTTGAATGGATCCACCCCAGGTTTTTGGTGACAGAGGTGAAGAGAAAATGTAACTGGCAGGGTAACATACCAGAACATGATGAATGAGATGAAGAGATCCTGTCAAGTTGAAATATTCATCAAACTGCATGCAGCTGCATTAGGGTGAGGTGTTCTACCGGACCTCAGTGTGTGTCTGGCCCTCAGCACAGACCTCTGAGGTTTACGTTACATGATGTGGCCTTATGACCAGAAGAGTGTGTTTATTTAGATTAGCTGCTGAGTTGGCTGCAGCGTGTTAATGGAAGCACTGGGCTGACAGGAGCCAGCCGCTGTCATGGGTCAGCTGAAGGAGACATTATAGAAACAGCTATTTTATCATGTACACCTACTCTCTTAAAGTCCTTTGCTGCATGCATGCAGGTTTTTTTTAGCAGTAATGTCAGTGGCTCCTTCTGGATTGTAAAGGATCAGGCAAAAATAATATAAATAGAATTTTTTAAAGATTTGTATACAACATGATTTACAAGAAAACATGTAGTAAATTACATTTAATGAGAGTCAGGTCACAGGAAATCAACCAACTCAAGTACACTAATACATCAAGTCAGTATTTGAGTGAAAGCGGGTACAGATTGTGAGTTGGGAAGTGTTGCAATATATTATCAACCAAGTGTCATCCCAGTCGGCTTGTGTGTGTAAGTGTTGTAAAGTAGGACTGAGATGTTGTTCCATCAGTCCTTAGTGATGAAAAACGATGCTCATGTATCAACTCTATCACCTGAGTTCATTTTTCATGTTTCCATCCCACTCATCCATCATTCCCGAGGTTCATTCATGACTTATTTGTCATCATTTCTGCTTTAATGCCTCTGAAAAAAGCAAGTTTCTCCTTCATGCCAGCTCTGTTTTTTGTTGTCATCTCGTTGTCGTTTGGTTCTTTCAGTTGCTCGTGCTTCTCTTAAAGTTTTTTTTATATCAATATTGGACCTAAAGACATTATCCTCTGTATGGGAGGCCTCCAAAGCTTTTGCACGAGGAAAATTCATTGCTCACTCACCAAGAATTAAAAAAGAAAATGTAATAAAGCAAGAAAAACTGGAGAAAGACATATGCAGTATGGAAAAGGAGCTGGCTAAGAGATACTCAAGACAATTTATATAATACATTATGTAATTTAAAGTTCCAACTACATGAGCTGTATAATAAAAAAGCACAATATGCTTCATTCGGGCTTAAAACAAATTTTTATGAGGGAAGAGAGAAAGGTGGTAGACTGTTGGCCAGACAGCTTAAACAGAAGGAGAATTCCAATAACATCCCAATGATAAAAAGAGGTAGTGAAATACTTACGTCTTCCAGGGACATTAATAGAACATTTGAAACCTTTTGTAAGGATTTGTAAACCTGGACTAGACTAGAAGAAATATTGCCAGATATTATAGATGGTGACCAGGTGGGCTTTGTCAAGAATAGGTCATCAGCAGACAACATGCGAAGACTTGTGCACCTAACATGGCTGAATAGCAATAACCCAACCTCAGTGGTGGCTCTGTCACTAGATGCGGAAAAGGCATTTGATAGGGTAGAGTGGGGATTTCTGACATCTGTCATGTCAAAATTCGGTTTTGGAAGGGACTTCTATCGATGGATAAAACTACTATATTCCAAACCGAGAGCAGCTGTGTTTACAAATGGCATTCTATCAGACTTTTTTAGTCTCTCACGAGGAAACCGCCAGGGATGTGCGCTCTCTCCATTACTCTTCACAGTTTTCCTGGAGCCACTGGCCGTAGCAATACGGGCAGATAAAGGGACCCATGCAGTATATGCAGGAGGAAGGGAGCACAAATTGTTTATGTATGCGGATGATATACTGGTGGTAATGACAGACCCAAAGAAGTCCCTCCCAAAACTACTGAAAAGTATTGACTCCTACTCTAGACTATCAGGGTACAAGATCAACTGGCATAAATCAGACGGCATGCCCATCTCAGATACATGCTGTGCACCATTTGGATTCAGATGGGTACCATCAAGTATCTGGGCATTCGTTTGAGTCCAAAAATAGAGGAGATGATACAGTTAAATTTGGACCCAGTCCTCCAAAAAGTTAAACTAAATTTGGACATATGGGGAAAATTAAAACTAACGCTATGGGGTAAAATGAATGTTCTTAAAATGGTTAACTATGTCTTCAGGAAGTTACCGATGACTGTAGCACCACAATTGTTTAGGCAATATGATGTTATTGTCAAGGACTTTTTGTGGGATAAGAAAAAAACAAGGATAATATCAAGAAAATGTGGGCCCCAAAGGAAATATGAGGAATGGCCCTCCCCAACTTGAGACTATACAATTTGGCGTTTGAAATGACGAAACTTGCCAAATATTGGAAGAGAACAGACACAAAAGTGAGTTGGATTCAAATTGAAATAGAACTTCAAAGTCCCTTCAACCCGCTGGATGCACTGTCACAAGGTCCATCCACCAGTGGACAAGAACATCCCCCAAACCCAATACTGACCTACTCAAAGGAGGTCTGGAAAGAAGTCCACAAAAGGTGCAGAACACCACATCTAAAGCAAATATATGCCCCACTGTGGAATAACCCAGCCATGTGTATTGGAAAGAAAACAGTTTTCTGGAGACAATGGTTCAGAAATGGAATATGCAAAATAAGTGATTTAACTGAGAATGGAGAATTTATATCATTTTCAGAATTATTGCAAAGGTATGACTTAGAAGAAAGGGGCAACTTTTTGGCAATACATTCAAATGAAACACTGTATTAGAAAAGTGACAATTTGCAGATGAGATGAACCCAGTGAGGGATTTTCTGGACTTACCAGAGACAGGGCATACTGTCAGGGGGCCGTAGCCCGAGGTTTTGGCGTGGATCCAAAATGCAGGGCAATTCACAAGCGAACACAGGTTAAGCAACAAAAGGTTTATTCTTTGCACAAACAGGGTATGGATAACAAAACACTCGGGAAAAACTAACGCAAAATCAGCCGAAACTAAGAAACCACTGCGCCGTGGCGAGCGGGCAGGGAAGATAGAACGGAGAACAAAAAGCGCAGCCACAACGGCAGGAAGAAAACAAGAAACGAAAATCGCTCCACCTAAACTGGAGGGTAACAAGAAAACAAAGAACGCGCGCTAAGCGGAAACAAGAAACGGTAACGAGGAGAGACACGACGAAGCTAGTAATACGATGGCGGGAGAGTAAGGCAAAAAATGCACAAACAAT
>CAAKHB010002494.1:33645-57184 GCA_901007665.1 Aeoliscus strigatus
TTGATATGCCAATGTGTAATCGGGCGAGGACAGATTTTTAGCTGTCAGAATGAACTGTTTGTTTTCTGTTCCTACAGCCCCTATGTTTCTCTCATTGTACTCATTTCAATTACATTTACACAGAATATCCCTTCATGTGTTTTTCATTAACTACGAGCAGGCAGCTTTAATTTTTTTCTGAGCTGCTGTGCTCGGAACCTCACAATCCTGATACAATTGATGCCGACTGAAAACACACATTCAGAATATTGATTGTGACTTGCTGATGAAACTCGATTGACCCAGTAAATTCCACACAAACATTTAGAAGTACTTTATAACTAAATAGCTCAAACTTTTTTTGTCTTTTTCGGTCTTTTGGTCAACAAAAACGTAACTACGTATAGTGGTATTATGGACCTTGGAAGCTGAGAGCCTCTCCTGGGGCTCATAGAATGGCTCGGAGCAGAGCAGATGCAATCAATGCCTATCAGTGTTGGACATGGAAATGACCTGCTTGAGCCGGCAGGTGTGTGGGATAAGTAATATGGTGCTATGAAGGTAGTTCCACTGGGAGGATGCCTCTTCTATGTGTGATGTGAGCCATCTGTGTGAGCAAACTAATTATCTATATACCTTAGCTAATGGACAGCAAGCAAACAGCTCAGCTTGGGTAGAACCTATCAGACAGTTTTGGATTCTTTAGCTTGATCACATGACTATGAAAGATCACAGCCACTGAGACAGATGGTTGGATCATTGCAAAGCTCGAAACAAAATTACACTATCTTGTGATCTGTGTCACTGACCTGTATGTGACTGGTGAGTCATAACGTAACCATATCCTTTTAGTCTCAGCGTATCTTGACTTATAGATGTCTCTGCATTTGGCCAGTATGATGTGTTTGTGATTCAATTCCGTGCCTGTGTTATCATTAGAGTGAATCTCCAGGGGGAGAGATGGAGAGGATGAAGCCTCT
Organism: Aeoliscus strigatus; assembly: GCA_901007665.1. NCBI lineage: Eukaryota > Metazoa > Chordata > Actinopteri > Syngnathiformes > Centriscidae > Aeoliscus > Aeoliscus strigatus. The sequence goes on from CAAKHB010002494.1 coordinate 34,605, forward strand.
TTGTCATCTATGGTACCCGGGGGACCAAAGAGGCCCTCATCATAGCAGCGATCTCATCCTGGAAAAGCCAGCCTCAGATGGTGAAGTGACTGACTGCTGTGTGTCTGTGTTGACTGGCTGATAATGATTCTGTATAGAAATAATCAACTAGCTGCAAGTGGTTTGGTTGTAGCTACTCCAAAATGGGTGAAACAGATTGGATGTACAGCTGCCTTTTCCACATGGAAATCGGACCTTCCATCACTCAGCTAAGAGCAAGAGACCAGACAGCATAGTTGGTGGACCGGCTGCAATGTGTACCACCACATGAAGCACTTGTGTTGTGCATTGTTTTGAAAAAACACAGTCCTTGAAATGTGTGTTAATAATCAAATATGACTCCAAAGGCTCAGGCTGACACCATCAAGGGAAGCTCGGAAGGGTAGCTCTCTGATTTCAAATATAATATGCCATCAAGTGTTTAATGATCTCTAGACATGCATGAAGTTTAGTTTGCCCACTTGAGTGTTTTCAAATAACGTTACCGCATGGAAGCATATATAAAGTAGATAGTATTGGCCCCTTTGGGAACACTGTGACTACCTGTGATGTCAGTGGATGACTCATGATTAATGTGGAACAAAACCCTGAGATCTATGTGATAGTTCGTATTTGTATAACTTCACTGTTAGTGGTAATATGTTTGCTAAAATACCATTTCTTTCTTTCATATGAGAGTGGACGGCACCCCAGTTTTCTGAGAATATGTTTCTTCCAATTTGTTTTTAGTGTGGCCAGTTGATTATTAGATGGATGGATGGATCCTTTGAGTGCATATCATAGTTTTGACTTAAAAAAACAAATAAGGCTCTGCATAATAATGTAATAAAAATAGAAAAATAAAAATAAAATCCTGTTCTGTAGGAAGATTCTGATTTTCAAACTCAATCAATTTTACCTTGCAAGTATGGCTCATTATTTAAATCCTAAAACCCTGACTGTACCCTTCTTTAGAGACTAATTTGACCAGTCTGGGGAGCGTGTCTTGTCAGGGCTGACTTCATCTAATCCCTCTGGATGTTGCCCTGGTGTGCACTACACAGAGGCTACTGACTGGTCCACAGGTAGAGGTAAATTGGATGTGTCACAGCTCAGAAGAATCCAGATGGTATGTTCCTCCCCTTGAGACCCTCTCCTTCTAGCAGTCTCCACTGCGATCACAGTCATTGCTGGAAAAATATTCTGCCCCATACAGCTTCTCAGCACAGCCACCATATGTCCCTACTTTTTGTTGTTATATGCATGGTCTCCCTGTTCTCCACACACTGGAGTACCCAACAGACATTTGGCTAAGCAGAGGGACAGGGGCAGAAAGTTTGACAATTGTCTTAAGTTATAAAACTTATCTGTGAAAGAAAGGATCCATCTGTCAGTTAAACAGACCAGGATTTGTTTACTTAGCCAACGTAAAACAACCTGAAACAAACAAATTTACAATAATCTGAAAAGGCTCTGCCACTCAGGTCAGAATGTACCATAAATCAATAATTTAACACCCAAAATAAGAAGAGCAAAGGTGTACATGATCGGTCCGACCTATGTTCTCAAATTGTTCAAGGTAGTTTATGAACAACTGGACCTTCCCAAATTCTGTGATATTTTTACATGTGGCCTAAATGATTTAAGCGGTGCCTTCTTCCAGCATTGCCAGTCTGTCAGGGTTCCTCCCTGGCCCTGGAAACTGTATTAGCAATATGACGGAGATCGGCAATGCTGCTCTCATTTACGAAACCCTTCCACCCACCCTTTCTGCCTATCGCCAGACCAGCAGTGCCCCGGAAAACAAATAGAGTTTGGCTTGAATTTAATTAGGCAGCGGTTTACTTGGTTACATCACAAGGAACAACAGATCCCACTGAACAGTGAAGCTCCACAGATAACCTTTATCCAATTAGATTGGCCAAACACGGTCCATTTGTCCATTACACGAGGGCTTATGAAAAATACATGACGCTACAGAATACAAGGACTTCCATTAAAACATGGATCCCTTGTTCTGTCATTCTGTTGCTGCTGTTTCACAATAAAGTTCGTTAACTTTCCACAGCCTCCTTCTGTATACTTATATTGTGCCTCTGATATGGATTCATGCTTGCTAGTTTGCTATAATAATACAATACAATATAATAAATGTGAAAAAAGGATAAAACCAAAAGGAATATGGGATGCATAGCGTTGCCGATGTTGTTTCCTGACTGGGGTTATCTCCACTCTCTGAGTAGCTCAGACTGTTCTAAATTTGATAATAATCAGTTAACAGGCTAATCAGTGCTAATCAGTGGCTCCACTCACAGAAAACACCTGTTCCATTCTCCTTCAACTCGCTCTTCATCCACCGCCATTAACTGATGATATCAAGTGACGGCCAAGACACTTCGGGCGATGCCACTGCAGTATCAAGGTGACATTTCTTAATTCACTCTTTCATTCGCTCTTAATTCACAGCTCTCTGAGTAATTACACTCATCGGTGAAACACTAGCATTGGACTGACTGCCTTAAACCAGACTGTTTTGCATTTCATCCATCCATAGCCTATTTTTTCAGTCTACCACTTTTTGTTGAGTTTGCATTCAGTCGGCATGCTGGAGAGTTTAATGAAGTTCATCCAAATCCTGTTACATTACAGTGTCAAAGGACATGGAATGGAAAATGCACAAATCAATCCAGTTCCATCTCTATAATCGTACGTTCTCCAAGCTCTTATGCCACTAAAACAGATTTTGTGAAAAGTAAAGGTGTGTTTACTTCAGAGACCTATGGCATTATATTATTTTGCCATTCCAAATATAATGTAAGATGAGAAATGTACAGAAGTCTTGCATGTTCAGAACACTTTCACATGTCTTCCAGTTATTTATGTTTGGTCCACAGTTCGAAGGGAAACTATCATGGTCTTCTCAGTTTATAATTTCCTCCAATTGTCTCTCGTAGAAGGGAGATGCTGCTCTTGAAGCTAATTACTTCAAGCCTTCGACACTTCCGTTGGTGGTGTTTGGCTTCATTTCAGTCATGATGTGGGAATGGAGAGATTTTGTTGCAGCTTCCACCTGACAGGAATACGCCATTGTTTTGTTATGGAATGCTTATTCAAAACATCTCCATTCCAATAAAATCGTATCTAATAAATATAACTTTAATGGCTGTATCTAAGCTGACCAGCGATCTGTCTTGTGTTATCCCACCATCACTCGCAAAGAAACAATTGCATTATTGTTTTATAGGCTACTATATATATATATATGCTGATCAGCAGTCTACTTGTATTTTGTTTGTTGCTCTGTAAGCTGTCCATTCGGCACAACTGATGTAATTCCCTGCTGACACCACATCACATATGTTTTTATGTTCAAGTGTGTCTGTAGAATGAATGTGTGTTCCAATGTATGTACCTGCTGCAAAGCAAATCGACCTTCAAGGGACAAATTAATAAAGTGAAGTGACGCGATATCTCACTTCTTCTTCACTTTGTCTTGGATGTGAAACTGCACTTGCTTGCGCGCTGACTGAAAACTGGTCTGGTGCTGTGTCCTCTGACAAACTACTCCACTATTATGTGGTGAATCAGCAAAAGTGGAGGTTGAGGGATGGTTTTAGGAATCCAGAACCCACCATAAATACCCCCAAACGCACACAAGATATTGGTTTGGCACCACGGTGGCTCTGATATAGCTGCTTTGAATAGAGATGGAGTTTGAAGGAGTGTTTTGGCTAACAAAATTGATGGAGTCAGCTATAGTGATTTCACAAACTGATGTCTGTCTGCCATGAAGCACTATAGGACGAACGGATGTCTGTCATTGGATTCAATTGGAGACATGGAGACCTCTAAACCTCTAATCTATAGACAGGACCATTTAAAGAATGGGACTTTTTCAAGCATAATAATTTGATGAGTGTATCACCATAGTAAAACAGGAAAAAGATGAGCAGATGCACATTAATTTACATCTCATAATGAGGTCTAAGGTCATACTGAAAAAGAAGCACACAGTGCCTTCATGCTGCCCACATGGACTCCAACTCTGCTGTTGCTCATAAAGAAATAATATAGGTTGTAAATGGTGGGAGATGATTTGCTCGTGGTGTCTGAGATGGAATGGGGTGACAAGGCAGGGTTTTAATTAACTTTTTGTCGAGTGCAGATGGAGGGCAGAAGAGCAGGATAAATCACTGGAGACAACAGCAATCTGCCTCTTTATTAGTACATACATGCTGTGACAGACTGCATGTCAGTGGCACAGTCATAAAACAAGGCGGAGAGAAAAATCAAGAATCAAACGAGAGACATTTGTTGTGGTTTTTTCTGACCTTTGACAAGCTTTACATGTGCCTGCATAACTTCCCTGAAGATATGCTCTGCCAAGTATGGATCGTATTTACTCATTCAACCCATATGGAACCATAATTCTGCAGCTGGAATCTACGATCCATTTCTCACTTTTGCCCTTTCACTGCATGGCGTCTTCATGAAAACGCCAGTACACTCAGGAAAACCACATAAACTTCTTCCTTTGCAATGCTATTTAATTTACACATAGTAAGACGATACTGCATGAAATACCTTAATGGTGTACCAAGCATGAATATGAATGCACTGTGTACTTTACCCCACATTTCATTTATTAACTGTCAAGTAAATTCAGTTGCAATGTCTCAACATATATATTCATGTGGTTTATTCGCTTTTGGCAAGATGTACAACAGCTCTTCTCTGCACTGTGACGTCCTAACAAAAGACATACGTAAACAAAAGACATACGTAAAAGACACAGTACCCTTAATAGCAATCAATGCAGACCAATTACGAACCAGCAAGAATTTATACTATTGATTTAAAGTGCTCGTGTAACGTCAACCTCATCAATGTGAACCTGTGGAGCAAAAAGAACTGAGGCAATGGAGGAACTGATGGGAAGATGACCAACAATGAGCGAGTGATACATGATACTTCTCAAAAACCCAATTATGATATAATTGATTCATGACTAAATCTTCCAATGTAAGCTGGATGTACAAACAGTCTTTTCAAAACTGAGCATTATAATGGGAACTTGACGTATTAATATAGTCTGCAATAATTGGCTTTCGTTGCTCACGACTACCATAATGAATTATTTCCTATCCTCCTATCTTGAGGTGGGTTATGATAATTTGAATGTGGGACTGTGTTATTTCGCTGCATTACTTGAATCTCAGTGACCTGCTCAGAATGAATTACTATAATCAGAGTGTAGCTCTGATGCCTGAGAACGTCATTACATATAACAATAAGACAAGCTACACACACACACACATACACACACCTGACCCATGCACACAATGAGACACACACACACACACACACACAAAATGACAGCTTTATTAGAGCTTCAGTTTTGATCCTATAGTGTTGATTTCATTGCACCTTCTCCACACCTGCTCCCCAAAACCCACTAAAATGAATTACTATGTGTGCTAGACTGGAACCTTGACCTTTTCTGGGGAGCAATTCCTTCAAAAAATGTAAAAAAAAAAAAAAAAAAAAAAAAGACCTTGACCTCTCTGCATGCATTCAGTAAGTTCAGGCAGTTTGTTGTACACAGCTACAATGATGGGCAGATAGAATGACACAATATGTCACCCATTGATGGTGAAATACTGTCAAGGGTTGCCGTTTTCAGAGACCATTTTGACCTGGCTGTCATGAAGAGCAGGACAAAGGCTTCCATTGGGATGGTTAAGTGTCAAACCATCATTTCAAACAGATTATCTGCATATCTGATATTCCTCTGTTCAATCACCAGAATATCAAGACGGTTCAGAGGTTTATTTCATGAAGCAGACTAAAAGAAGCAGGGCTCATTGTGTGATTCCAAACTTGATGTATTCGTAATAGATTAAGAGAGCAAACACTGCTGCAGGTTGATATCAATATTAAATTTAAAAGAAAAATTGTAAAATAAAGTAATTTACCATGATATTTAAATTTAGTTTGACTGACAGTGGTTAATAAAGTTAGCACACAAGTAAAATGATCACTCTCCCCTCCTCTTCATGCAAACAAATTAGTGTGGACTAGGCTAGTTTCTAAGTCTCCATAGTAACTAAACTTGGAAAAATTTTAGCTTCATGTATGCAACCTAATCAATTATAAGGAGTCAAACTTACCAAAATAAGTCTGATTTATTTGATTCTCTCACTTTGTGAAACAAGACTGTGCTTTAAAATGCAAACTAAAATGAAGCTGAATAAATTAAATCTTACACTTACACTTATCAGTTCGTTGACTGTATCCAGCACTGCATTTTACAGGTCATTAATTTGAAGAGGACAGTTACAAAGGTATACTTCATTATTCCACAATTACAGGTGATGACATCATGTTGGATCAGGCAGCTGCTTCAAAAATCTCTCCTGATCAAGGGCTGTCCCATGAAACACATTGAACTTAATGACTCAAAGGACTGGGGCCCCTTTTTAACCCTATCTGATAACTTAAGGACAATAAAATTATTTTTTCCCCCATTCATGATTGAGTTATAATTTCATATAAATACAACTGTAGTCTGGGACACATTCACCAGCTGTAAAAGATTTGATGAATGTTTATTGATCAAAAGATTAAGCAATACCACCATCTATTGGGGATAAGTTGCTAAGACAGTTTCATACGCTGATTTTCCATGGTGAATATGTCAACAACATGCATATACAGTATGTGACTCAGGATCTACTGTTGGGATGTTTACTATTGCACACATCACTTAAGACTGGATCTCAATGTGCACAAACAGCATACAAATTCAAATAATGACACACAGTCAACCTGCTGCTCAGCAGAGACCCTGGGTCAGTTTTGTGATTTGACCTCCTTCCTAATCATGAGAAGTATGAAGCCAGTGGTCTGTATAGCCTGTTTTTTTCACCTCAATTCTGTAAAGACACAGCAAAATACATCTTGGTATACAGCTGTAAAACACATGAGGAATCCAGTCAAAGAATGAAATGAACCATCTCCCCATCCTGTCCTTCTCCTTTCACTGTAGTCTTAACCTAACAGAAAAGGTCAATAAGTGAACAAAAATTGAAAAAAAAGGTGCATTGTACCACACATGTAAGAGATCATTACAAATGATGCAATGTGACAAATGTATCACACCCTCAAGAGATTCATCATGTCAGACTAGTTTTGTTCTGAGCTGCAGATATCATAACAAACAGAGATTTGTGTCAGTGAATAAAATCTTTACAAAATATTCAAAGAAAATTCACTGTGGTTTCATTAAGTCCACATAAGTCCACCTTGTAGAAAATATTCTTGGTTTGTTAATGATTAAGGTCCAGATTTATTTTCCCCTGGACACTGAGAATGCAATTAGATTGCAATTATGAATGGTGCCCAGTCCATTAACATATTTTCCTACTATTACAAAACGTGATTTTCTGATTAGTTAGATATTTTACATATAGAGGAATTATTAATAACTAATTAAGACACCTTCTGAACTATATAATTGTTTACAGGTCGATTTTTACGTAATGTAAATGTAAATTATTTTTGGTTAATTCCACACTGTAAAAAAAACTTTTCTGTAATTTCTCACCGTCGAATGGGTTGAGGAGGACGCGCTGAATGCTGGGATTCTGCGGGAACAGGGAGAGTGCAGAACGCCATCTTTAAACCCCACAAGAGGCCAGATATAGTTGAACACCGGGATGAAAAACACTATCCCTTCATCGGGATATAACTTCACATCGTGGAAATTATATGTTTGTTCAACAGTCAAGTGAATAACAAGGAACTGAGCGATGGGACTGAGCTGAGACGACCACGGGACTCCGCGAAGGCCTTAAAATGTTGTTATCATAGACAGACAACAACAATAGACGGAAAGACAACAACGGAGTATAGCTAGCTAACTCGCCCGCTAGCATTGCCGAGCGCAGCGCTCTGTCAGGAGCTAACTGTAAGCTGGCTAGCGGGAGCTAACCATCCAGCAAATCTGACTGGTCCCGCAGAAACTTGGCTGGCTGTTGTTGAAAGCCGGTATTGGACATCCAGATATATCCACCGGGGAAGCCTGGCCACAGTTTTCATACTTTAAAGTGAAATTCGTCCTCCTGAAAAGACTCGTTGTGGCTTTAGCTAACTAAAAGCTAAGTCCCGACTTCTCCCCCTCCCCAGCGGCCCAGCCGGAGATGCGTGGAAGATGTCGGTGTCGGGGCTGAAGGCCGAACTGAAGTTTTTGGAGTCCATTTTTGATCCAAACCACGAACGCTTCAGGATCATTGACTGGAAGCCTGATGAACTGAGTTGTCAGTTTAACGTAACAGGGGAAAAGCTATTAATTATCCACTGTAACATAACGGTAAGGGACAGTAATACAAGTACCGGGATTTATACGCGTCCTATTAGCGCGCTAAAGCTAACTTGTTAGCTTGCTACCCAGGTAGCGTTGTACATTCGCAACGACACAATCTGATATTGTGTAGTTGTTGCGTAGTGACATTAATCTGTGTAAATAAACGCGGTCTAGCTAATCGTGTGCTTGTTGTTTTGATAATCCCATAGTACATACTGATGAATGTAAACTGTTAGCCAACACTGCACTCAGAATGCTAATGTCGTCAGTCCAAATCTGACATTATTTCCTGAACTAACCTTACGACACGGAGGTCAAATGTATTTGCAAAAATGTTGATTTCTGATATTTTGGATTCTGTTTAGGAATCGTATCCATCTACGCCGCCTATATGGTTTGTGGACTCTGATGACCCGAGCTTGGCACAAGTATTGGAGCGTTTGGAAGATGTGAGAAAAGGAAACACTCTGGTAATAAACCATAGTTATTGTCTCACGGCGTGACTGTACACACTGTGAGGATCTAACTAATGAAGTCGTCAAAAATCGTCTCTGACATAGCGACGTATTAGTGTTGTGGGTGGTTAACCCAACATGACATACAGACGGACGGTGTTTTGTTTTTTTCAAACGGGAGAGGTTGAAATTGTGCAGCTAGTTTAGTCCCCAGCTACAATGATCATATGTCTGAGCTGATTCAATGTGGCATGTCTGTGGTATTTGGCAGAAGACTGCTGGGAACTATTCTACCTTGGCTTAACAAGTGTTGACCAGGCTGGTTCTCAGCAGGACCATTTTCTTGGCGTTGATTTTACATAATGTCACCCTGCTGTGTGAGAAGGAGGTAGATAATTGTGAGGCTAAGTAATCCTTTGGTGCCCCGCCTTCACTGTTTGATGTACTTTCATGAGCTGGCAGAAATGTTTTTATATACAATGTGAAATTTGCATTGGAGCTGATTACTGTATTAGTAACCTTTCATCATTTATATATTAACAATATGCATCTGTAACATGATTTACAGTTGAATGATATCTGTTTTCTTCAGCAGCAGCCTGTAATTGAATTGCACTACATTAGATCTGATGGCCGTTAAATGAGTTAAACAGCAACATTACTAAAATTCTTTGTTTTCCTTCTTAAATATATTTGCAATACTACAATTTGTGTTTTATATCACTAATGACCATGACATTTGTGCTTAACATTCAATCACTTCAGCACCCTGCTTGAAGAATGATGTACAATTGGATGCTTTCTGTGAATCAGTCTGTTGCTAGTTTCATGTTGTAAAACTGGTGATGGTAAAGTTTGAAATCGAAAAGGATGAACTACTACTTCCTACTTTCGATCATTTCCTAAATACTACTATTTATGCCTGCACAAGTGTATCAGATCTCTGTCAAATGCATGACATGCCAGTGACGTATCTAACTCTATATGCCACCCATGGTGGTTTGTCTCTCCTAGCTTTTACAGCAATTAAAGAAGCTCATTTGTGACCTTTGTCGGCTGTACAATCTTCCCCAACATCCTGATGTGGAGATGCTGGATCAGCCCCTTCCTGCAGGCCCTGTGGGACAAGACCGAAAGGCAAGGCTGCTTTAGATTGCTCCTGTCTTAGCTTAAATAAATGGCTTAAATATTTGCCCGAAGTTGTTCTCCAAGTTAATAAGTTGTCACTTTCTGTAGTCATGGTCAATAAAAGTTGGTCTTTAGTAATGCCAGCCTGCTCAGCAAGTCTTGCGCAGCTCTTTATTCCCTTTATGCAGCTTGATTAAATGCTCTCTGTGCTTGTGTTCACAGCATGGAACTGAGGAGGTCACATCAGAAGAAGAGGAGGAGGAGGAGATGGGAGAAGTAAGTTATAAAATCAAACACTTGATGTATTAATCTCAGGGTGTCAAGATAAGTGCTCAGTCATGACATGACATTCCTAGTATTGCCTCTCACCATGCTCACTTGTGTCAATAAGATGTTGGAATGGCACTGCACACAATTGTAGTTATGCAATAGGATCGCACCAGCGTTTTGATGTCCGACGCCCATCTCTGCCTTAATTTTGAACTACACACCTGTAAATGTTTATAATTGCATCCATAGGCGGACTGGTAATCTTAACAATCTGGACAGCGCCAGAAGAGCTGTCTGATGGGCAGCCGCCTGGCACTGGACAGCCACCAAGCATCAGGCCGATTAAGAAAGAAGTCTAGGGCTGTTTTTTTATTCCCAGACCTTTCCAGATAGCATCTAAAATGTTTGACGCAATCACTGTGTCTAATGTTGTAGTCGCATTGGTTGTAGCAGTGTCTCTTTTACCATATGGTGAAAACAGTACCAGCCAGGTCTTATTATCAGCTGTATGGAAGTTGAATCACATCATTTGTCTGACACTGCCTTTTCTTCCTAAAATATCAAGAATGCCTAAAATACCAAATCTGAACCAACAGGACATAGAGGATCTGGATCACTATGAAATGAAAGAGGAGGAGCCGGTGGATGGTAAAAAATCAGAGGATGATGGCATAGAGAAGGAGAATTTGGCCATCTTGGAGAAGATCCGTAAGAATCAGAGGCAGGACCACTTGAATGTAAGCTGTCATTGTGTTCTTTGAGGTTTGTGGTACACCACCATGTCTGATTAAATACCTAGTTGGTAGATGTTGAAACTGGATTTCTGTTAGGAGCATATAAACATTGAGAGAGCACATGATCCATGTAGTTTTGCTCGTATTGCCAGTATTGTGAAGATCAGTGAAACCTCTGACATAAATATAATTGCCTATTGGGATAAAGTGTTCTCCTTGATGTTGGCCTATCCTAAGTACAGATGACAGTTTAACACTCACAGTGAGTTTCAAACGGATGCTGTTCTTTGGTTTTATTTTCATTTTCTGTTGCTTTATAGGGAGCTGTGTCTGGTTCGGTGCAAGCCTCTGACCGTCTGATGAAGGAGCTCAGAGAGATCTACAGGTCTCAGAGTTACAAGACAGGTATGATCGCCACACAGGTTTGCACGTTGGAACAAACATGACTCCACCTAGAATACCACATGTAACGCTCACTCACAGAACGGATCATTTCAGTTGTTTTAATGCAACAGGCAGGTCAAGTGTTGCAATACCATAGACTTGATGTCAATATAAATGGAGCAGAGTGAGGTCATTCAGGCAGAGTTCACTCATATAAATCTATGGCACAACACACACTTCATGTATATTCACTTCAGTAATATTTCATTAATGGAATACATTTGATGAGACATTTTACATGTTATTTCATATATGTTCCTCACCTGTTGAATCAAGCCTCAGTTACTGCAGAATGTGTTGACGCAGGGTTCAGATTACAGATTGTCATAAAATACCCATCATCTTTCGCTGTTTGACCTTTTTTTATGATTTTATAGAATAAAAGGAAGATTAAATTAATTCTACTGTGCTAGTCCTGTTCTAGGAATCATATTGAATTAATGTCCTTTTGTAGGCATCTATTCAGTGGAGCTGGTTAACGACAGCCTTTATGAATGGCACGTCAAACTAAGGACGTAAGTAACTTCTTTGAGTCATTTTGTTGCATTTTCCTTTTGTGTGTCAGCATAATAATGGATAGCTCACACAATCCAATGCCTTTCAGTGTGGACCCAGATAGCCCCTTACACAGTGATTTACAAGTCTTAAAGGAAAAAGAAGGGATGGATTACATTTTACTTAACTTCTCATATAAAGTGAGTACTTAAACCTTTCATTAACATGAATGAAGTACTATTTAAGAGCCTCAGGTTCGATGTATTTACTATCTTTTCTCTCAATAGGATAATTTCCCCTTCGATCCTCCATTTGTGCGGGTGGTTTCACCTGTACTCTCTGGCGGGTGAGTTCACCTAAAATGTCTGCACTGCTCCAGAAACTGCACGAATTGACAAAAAAAAAACGCTACCTTAAAAGAGGCAGAGGGCTTATTCGGCTCTAAATGCTGCAATTCTTCTCCATATAATGTGTTTATTCCTGCTTTTAGTTACGTTCTTGGAGGAGGTGCCCTGTGCATGGAACTTCTCACCAAACAGGTGCGTCCAGCACTGAAAGCAATGTCATTCCTATTTTATATCATATCCTTAAGCTTGTATTTGCATGTTTTTTCACCCTCTTGTTGACGTTGGACTTCCTGTTTTCAGGGTTGGAGCAGTGCCTATTCGATTGAGTCTGTCATCATGCAGATCAATGCCACTTTAGTCAAAGGAAAAGCCAGAGTGCAGTTTGGAGCCAATAAAGTAAGTGAGGTTCATTTCAAGTCAGGAAATCGGCTCTTTTCAACGATATAGGGATGTAAATCTGTCGCCTCTCGGGGGACTTGTGAGTTTAAGAAAAGGCTTTGCTTCCCTTTTTGCTTCTGATTATGCTGCATCCCTGTGTACAAACACGTCCTGGGTTGGTGGTATTCCCCTATTGTGTGTGTGCTGCTGTTTCTGCCATCAAATCTGAATGTGCCTGTTGTCACATGTCCAGCAGTGGGCCTGGCGCCACATAGCGACATTTCTTACCCCATAGTTTTTGTTATGTGTCACTGCTTAGTCTCATACATTTCTAGCTTTTAGCACAGAGTGCTTACTCATTAAATTCTCAAATTGTGTAGGCTGCCTCTGTCCACAGTATCAGGAAACTGCTGAAAAGCCCAAAGAGATTAGATGTGTGGCAAACTTTTTTTTAATGAAGATTCTTGTGTCTTTCTTTTCCTCATTCTAATTTCAGGCAGATGTGCAAATTGCTGCCTCCTGACACAGATACAACAGATTAGTTGTTGCAGATTGAAGTGATGTATGTGTTTCGGTGTCTGGGGGTCACAAGCAGCATTCTATGCATTCTAATGCCGATTGTCTCAGTCAACTGACTGCATTATCAGTCAATGATTTTCTCTGAAGCACCCAAGGGCAGATGCTTCTTTTTTAAGTCTGTGCTGCACAATACTTGCATTATAATGTTCTCAGAGCTTTTTTTGAACTTCCTCATGTAAAATGAGTTGTTGTCAGTGCAGATTGTATGTTTAACCATCTAACACCAACGGTATGCCCAGCACTACATTCCTGCAAGTAGACTTTGGAGTACCGTACATCAAACTGTTTCTGCGAAGCTAAGAAGTTGCACTTGTTGGTCACTTGCTAGGAGAAAGAGAAACCATCCAACGGTTAGGAGAAGTTGACAGACAAGTTGCTGTCATTACGGTAACAGCAACATAACTGTTCAACTTTCAGGAACTGATTGACATTTTCTCCTTCTCTGAGCTCCTTCTTCACACCAGGCAGGGGAAACAACTGCACCTTCTCTGCTTTCAGGAACCGTTCAATATTTTCAGAGCGCACCAATCGTCACGTGATTACTGCGCTCCATAGTACACTAGCGCTAATGCATCGGCAGTGATACGTTCAGTTTTAAAGGGGGCACATGTGTAGTAATGTTCATAGTGGAGTCACATCCACTTAGCTGTTAGCTGTCACTGGTGATATTATTATGAGGGTGGAAAAGTTGAGAGCTGCAAATATTAGAACAGAAGACGTTGGGATAATGGGGATAATAGGGATCAGCATTTTCTGACATGTTGCAGACCAATATGTAAGATATACGTTGTTTGTATATAGCAGCTCATCCAGCCATCAGAAACACACTTCTAGCTCTGGGGCTCACACACTTGTTCTACCTTTTTATTGCAGAACCAGTACAATCTTGCCAGAGCACAACAGTCCTACAAATCCCTGGTTCAGATCCACGAGAAGAATGGTGAGTGCTTGTGTCTCCAGTTTCACAAAGAGCATTGGTGATCTTACTCAGTGAAACCAAATCCCTCTCTTGCATCAAAGTCTCGTATAGTATAGTATAGTATAGAAAATGAGTGTGGGTGTGGTCTATGGGTAAGACCTGCAGATACATAGTCACATTGTCACATTTGTTAATAGTACATATACGTTTAGGTTATTGTTGCAGTCAGCTGTGAAATAACATCCATTCTTTGTCTGTGTATTATTAATATGAACTGACCACTACCAGACGCATGCAAATCCCTTATTGTTATTGTACCCAGCATAAACACAGTGTGTGCAGCTTTCTCTTAACATACTGGAGTTTGAAAGGCTAAGAATAAGAGAAGTACAGAATGTAAGGTCAAATATAAGGAGATAAAAATATATATAAAAACAATGTCATTATAATCATGACAATCATAACAAGCCTTTGAGTACTAAAACATAGGTTTGGTTGATGATGATGTTTCATAACATGGATTCATATCTGTTTAGGACACAATGCAGAAATGTTTGCTCAGTTCATAACAGTACGGGACTTCTCTGTTCCCCCATATTACTGTAAAGGGTCCAGCCACAGCAGACGGCAGACTGAGAGCTGAGCTGTTCCCTCAAACCACTGAGGAAAACTAGTCCTGAAAAGAGGCCAGAGAGACAGCACACAACTGGCATATCACAGTCAGTCAAATGTTATGGGTGTTGTACAACATGCAGATAAAAAGTATGGGGTGTTTTTCTCATGAATTGAAACAAGTCCAAGCAGCTGATGTTCACCAACACCTACTGATGTAAATAAACCACCAATAGTTGAATCAGTAACCAGACTATCTTAGATGAATGTTAAGTTGAGCTTTCAGTTTTGCATTTTCAATGAAAGACATGAGGTAACACACACATACACACACAGTACGGTATGTGAACTGAACAGATGACAGCTAAAAACCTATCTAACCCTTATGTTTAAGGGGTATCACATATGGCATTGGTGTACTTCAAGTGGAAAAGACTTCTCCCTATCCTGAAAATATGACGACATCTCCTATATGTCTCTATATGTAATTTTCTGTTGTGTTTTCCCCACTTAAGGATGGTACACACCCCCGAAGGAGGATGGCTAAAACACACTCACCTTTCCTGCATTGGGACCATTTGTCTGAGGTTTTTTCTTTTCTTCTCCTTGTGACCAACTTTTTTTTTTTTTAATCACACAAACTCTTGACCTCTACATGAGAGTTTGAACTCCAAACCAAAACTGTCATTCAGTGACCACTCAGAAATAAGCACACAGACACACGGCCCCTGCGGGATCCTGCATCGCTCTCATGACCCTCAACTCATCTTGAAGCTCATCAGCTGCTCAGGAGGATATTTCCTCCTCAGATATTTATCTCCGTGTACATCGGTTGTCTAACGCAATCTCGGTTTACTATTGCGAAACGCATCCTGCACTCCAGCTAACAGTGGACAGAATGTTCCGTGAACCGTCTTTTGTCGTTTTTGGCGTCAGGCACACCAAGGTTACTCTCCAGCTGTGAGTTGAAAGGAGTGGCATGGCTTTATCCACCAACGGCATCAGTTGGACTCTTATCGGATCTTAGAGTGACATCAGACATTCCTGGATATGGTGTGGTGACGGCCGAATCGGACAAAAATAGTGGTGTGAATAACCACAGCCTCCCTCTCTCGCTCTCTCCTTCTCTCTCTCCACGGACGGCCTCTGTAATATCGAGCCCTTGTATTATCTTTGAATAATCTCTGGATTAAGACGCGTCTGAGGCCAGCCTGTTTGGAAACGTCTTGTCTTTTAAAGCTTGAAGCCCTGAAGTGGAAGGAAAGTTGGAGACCTGTGCAGCCTGGCTTGGACAGCCCATAATATGAAACAGCATCAGGCTGTTCTCCAAAGCTGAACACCTTCTATCATCATCACCATCAGCTGAACCACTCCCTGCAGGAGAGGGGTCAAGGAGCGGCTCGGCTGGAGACTATAGGAACGTGACACAATGGGATTGGATTCACACTGTAACGTAGTTGATTTTAATGTCACATGTAAACATGTAAATTTGTATTTCTGCAAGAGGATTTAATTGTTTATAATGTAACCTTGTCTGGGCAGAGACTGTGTTAATATAAGCCCCCGACTATGTACAGCAGGGGCACAGCAACTTCTCAAGACCCATTTAGAAGAAGAAAAAGTTGCATCATGGGTACTCCTGCAGAAGGAAGCAAAAGTATACCATGTTCTTATGTAAGCTTAACGACTACTGCGATTTTGTTTTTTTTGGTTTCTTTTAGTACTGGTTTGTAATCCTTGTGTTACTGGCAACAATGACAGTACCATTCCCCTTGTTTGGCACCTCGTAATTACAGTGGCCATAACAACAACATCTCTGAGGTTTGGTGACTCATATCTAATCCCACAAACCGGTCCAACCTCAGTCAGGCTATGCAGTGAAGACACCGTCTTGTGAAGTTTTTGTCGTACTGAAACCTTTTTTTTTTTTTAACAGTGAAGTCCTCTGTTAAGTTCTTGTAGCCAGTTCACATCCTGACCACTTTGCCAATCCTGCATTTGAGTGTTAGTCTGGGGAAAAAGTGACCTTTACCATCAGACTTTCCTTGACCTCACAGCTTCCTGACGACTGTTGCGCTCAGTGAAAGTCTTGACCACACATCTATTGGCTCCGCACCTGGGAAGATTGACTGGAGTTGGTTCCGTTTCCAAAATAATTGTTCAGGTTTGATATATATTTGTTCTGAAAGCTGCAGCTCTTCCCATCACCACCTCACTGGTTACTATTCATAAGCACTCTTAGCTCCTCTGTAAACCCCTCAGCGTGCAGAGTCTTGGATATAATGTGAATAATATGCAGAAACTGTGTGAACCATTCCAAGTAATGCAGTTACACGTTTGTTGTGGGTGTTCTATTGTGTGGTTATTTGCATTGTTTAAGTATATTGTCCTGAAAACCAGCATAGAAAGCTTAGATATGCTAAATTATACAGTCATTCCTTGTTTATGAGTTCTGTTAAAAAGCTCATTTAACCTCAGCCACGTTTCAAACAGGTAGATACACATTGTATATCTTGTTCACATCCAGCACGTCTGACATCTGCTTTAGCTCGCATGATTTGACCTTCTCCCCCTTCTGGTTTGAGCTAAAGGGGAAATTTCAACACGAATATGTGTCATTGGCATGGTTGTTAGTCGTCGTGGTGCCACTGGTATTCACTCCTGCATTCTCTGGAGAAGCAAACTCAGGAATACATACTGCACATTGGCAAAGGATTGCTTTAGAATGTCATCGTAGAATTCAAGAATGAATGTGTCCAATCTTTTTTTTTTTTCCCCCTCAACATCCCGTTCTCACCAATAGGCTGTGCTTTATTTTACATTATTTAGACATTTTGGATGCTGTTGTGGTTGTTGTACATTTTAAGGAAATTTTAAGATGATCATTTCCTAGCGTCACCTGCTTCATTGAGGGTTCACACATGTCTCCATGTGTTTTGCATGTCACTTTATCAATGCCTCCCCCAATCTTCTTAAGACAGTGTCCTGATTGGCAAAAGTGTTTGTGCATTATTTCCTCTTGGCAGGATCATTTTCCCTGTGCATTGTGTGTGGAACCATGTGAGATACCAGAGGAGACTTAAGGACTACATGCTCACGTCACCTTTAAAAATGCCAGTATTCCCAATGGAAGTTTGTGTTTGTGTGCCATCCGAAAAGTGTTAGCCTATCTTTTCCCTGACTTATTGAATAATAGTGTACCCAGGTCTGTTGCGCACGAAATTAACAGCTTCTCTCACACACACAACCATCTAACAAACCTCTGAGTCGGAAAGCGACATTGATGTGAGGTCTGAATTAGCCTGAATTCTGGGTTCCTTACCTTTGCTTCCTTAACTGCGGTGGCCGGGTTATAAAGTTATGCACTGTTAGCATGCTTTGGTTTGGTTTCAGTTTTTCCATTCCAAGGGTGATTTTGACCAAGTAAAGTAATTTGTAAACTTGCATCAAGTTTATGAATAAAGAATTTTATGAAATAGTTCCTCATTCTGTCCATATTTGTTACATAATGCAATCAAAATGTGCCTTTTTGTGATCCAGGAATACTTCCTCAAAAATAATTAGTCACAGCTCGAGTTCCCATTGTTAATGTTTGAATAAAGTAGTTGTTTGCAAATCCTGCAGGAAAAAACTTGACATGAAACTACAGTGGAAGACATGATAAACAAAACAGCCTTAACTTGAGAGTTAATGTAGAACAGGATGGGTCAGATAAACTTCGAAACTTATGAACAGACCTAAAACCTGTTATTCCTTGTTTTTGCAAAATTTACAACAAATTCTGATGTGGATTTTTTACATCACGAACATGATGAATCGTGAGAACTGAGAGAAATGTGTGTGAATCCTGTTGCACAGCACTTTGAGATTATAATATGAGACATGTCTAAACACAGCCTACTCTTTGTGTGTGTGTGTGTATATATAGTCCCAGCCAGTCATGAACGGTGTAAATGTAGATGTTCAGTAGCTTGTAAAGGGGCAAACAGATTCTGAGTGGTAATGTGTGGTATTTTTTTTTCGCAGATGTTGTCTTTTCCAGCAACTCCAAAAATACTGAATTCGTTGCATTCCCGGGTTGTGGATGCTTCCAATCACCACTAGATGGCATTAGAGCTCTCTGGGTCAATGTGACATTCAAGCATGCGTCTCACATCATCATTACGGCTCCATTATTGTTTTCCGGCTCTCATCATCTCTGCTGCTCATTTCCTTCAAGGTTGAATGGCTGTGTAATAAGGTCATTTGTTGTCGTGAGAAGAGTGATGGGACACACTCATATAGACACCTCATATTCTCCAGTCAGTGTCTGAGTGAGATTCCTGCTGTGCTGATCTCATAGATGTCAGGTTTTATAGCTGAATCAATCTTGTATCCGTGTTGACGACAAGCAGGAGGTCCAGTAAGTTGTAAGATTGTTTCCTGTCAGAAGTTCTTCAATTTATTGCAGCCTGGAAGTAAAAAAAAAAAAAAAAGCCTCATTCTGGAAACTACCAGCAGGAATCGTTAAAGGAGCTCAGAAAGCCATAATGCCAACAGTGAGCGAGAGAAGATGTGGAAGCTGGCTCTGATATTAATCGTTTTATTTCTGATGCCGTGTGGGTTTGCCCAACGTTCCTCTGAACGTGGAGGAGCAGCCAGCCCCTGTTACTCTACTTGACGTGCACTTTACGCACAACACAGGTTGGAGACCAACAAGGCTCTGGGCCCCAGGAGACTGGGGGTCTGTGATTAAAGTGCTAGTGAGCGGTAGAAATAGCTGACTTTACTTCCCTCATCCTGATGCATCGGAGTTCTTTCGATGTCCATCGGTAGCCCCGCCTTCTGACTGAATACATTAGAGCAACTCCAAAGATATTGACTTGCTGATCGTTCTCCCGTCTCATCGGCCATTCTGCTGTATTATAGATGAATGAGATGAAGCATTTGAAACTGAGATAAGCAGTTTTTTTCTTAACTCTCAATGGCCCTAGTGTAAACAAACTAACTCTTTCAGTTCTTTGGATGACGTAGTAAGGCAAGGGCTAAGAAGTGTTTCCTCTGTGAGCCAGCATTTCCAGCTCACAGGTTTTAATGATTAGGTCTGTAAGCATTTTTAATCCGTGAAATGATACATATGTTCATTGCCCTGATCAGTTTGCAATTCTTATCTCATTACATTGGCCTGGAGAAAGACATCTGCACTTTACAGTCTCATTATGGAAGAGCTGGCATTTATCTCCTCCTCAGACTGATTACATTTACGTGATCTGCTCCTACCGTCTCCTCCGGTCAGCATCCCAGAGATGCAGGGACCAGATGTGTTTACAGACAGTTCCTGTTGGTCTGTGTGAGCCTTGTAACTAGAGTAAATTGAGAACACAGGCACAGAGCTGCTGTTATGACGCCTGGCTTCGAAAGACACTGAAAGAAGCAATCTGGCTGTGACCCGATGTTGGAGCAGAACATCTGGGGAGTAACATGCCAGCCGTCACCCCCATGGACACCTCCAAACACACAGTAATAAAGTCAATACAGCTCACACAGCAGCACATACGTTCAGATATGATGATACTTCCATTCCTCAATCCCAGCTTTATGAGTATTGTTTGTCGTTTGTACCACACACAGAATAGTCCCAATTTTCTCTTAAGGTTCTTAAACCTCAACATCTGTCCCAGCTTGCTGGGTTAAAACGTCAACTCGCCAGTTTGCTTGAAGATGTTTCACCACTCAATCGAGAAGCTGCATCAGTTTTAAACTGACTAGTTTAGAAGGGAGTCCTAATTCGTGTCGCAATAGTTCGACAGCTCGGACATCAGTTTGGTTTGAAATGTGGGTACCGAGACACTGTGGCGATGCAAAATGTTACTTGAAAACATCACATTTGAACGAAGATTTTTTTCCACTGAACATTTTAAGAGCTTTCTTCAGACTTCAGTGTGACTTCAGACCCTTGTGTCTGTTAAAATGGTGACTCGATTAACAGTGAAGAATCAGAAAACAGGTAAACAGGCCAAATCTGATCATCCCTGGTTTATGCTGAAATGATCTGTGCGTCTGTATTCACGCCATCTTCTCAAACCTTCATGGGTGGTTTCTTTGAGATCAGATGACTGCTTTGACTATTTCCATATTATTTTCCCACCAAAGCCAAGGTGCCTTTTACTGTTTAAAGAAGAATGCATTCACTCCGTTGAAAGTGCTGCCATACTCCAAAAAACTCCAAAAAATAGCCATGAAACCAGCTGCAAACTTCCCTCTCATTGTTTGGTCCCAAAATGACAAAACCTCCCCCTCCCTCTCTCTTTGAACAGTGATTTTTCACCTTGAACGCTGCTTGCATGTCCTTCCTTTGCTGAAAGATAGCCAGGGGGTGCAGTTCAGCTTGACGTTATGCTTCCCTGCGCAGGACTTATACCTCAGACCAAGCTAAATGGATTTCCATTAGAGGGGCTATGACTTATTCTTGATGCCTACACCGTAACGTGTGAGCGCTGTAGCAGAAAGGTTCCTCCAGACAGAACACAAAGGACAGCAAAACCAAACACTCTTGTATGAGATATTGTCCGGAGAGTGCTGTGAACACGATCATTTCGGTCTTTGCCACTGGTATTGAGGTGGGGAGAGTGAAATATAAATTGTGTCCGTCAAAGAAGGACGGAGACCACTGAGGATTTGCCGATCGCTAACGACACAAATGAAGCAGTAAAGTACATGAGGACGGGGTGAAGGGAAGTTTGTTTGGTACAAATGCATCTTCTTGCTGCTCATAGCTTCTGTTTATGTGAAGTTCCTCCACTCGCATGTACTGTGTATACCTCCCCAGCACCATGTCTGGACGCCGGCTAGACCTGCATTGGAGGATCAATAGGAAAAGCAATGATCTCAGTGAAATGGACCATCCATCTTACTGTAATTCCCTTATTTAGCTCTGACTGCAGGGAAGAGATGGAACTGAATTATTGTCGAGGCATCGATCGTTAAAAGTTCCGTGGGATCTTTATGGAAATAATGTGGTAAAGATAATTAGGAACAAGAGCCTCTTGGGGTGTCTTTGGTATTAGTTTATCTTAAGGCCATCAGAAAACACTGCCCCGGTTCTACAGGCAACAAATTGGACTAAATAGAATAAGTAAGAGACAAAAGAATGTTTCACACAGCACAGCAATAAAACAGAGTAATACCTCCATATAGACAGAAATCAATCCTCTGCAGACTGCAAATCAGGTTTAGTATTTTGCATTCTATTAAATGAAACCAAAATAAGTTGTTTGCTCCCCAGATATTCCATTCAACAACCACACTTTAATGGCATTATTATTTAATGTTATTTTACTTTCGGGTGCAACTGGGCAGAAGACATTACCTGAAAATATCCTACAACAAAAAATCAGATAAAACCCATCAAGGGTTGGGGTTCATTGAATTTGTCTGAAACAACATTTTTGAAGTGAATATTGTCACAGGCAAAAGGCACAATAAAATGTATTATGTTTACTGCTTTGGTGTGTTAGCATAAACTGACAAGAATGGTTGGACTGGAATGGACGTTATAGTTTGGAAGTTTTGGGGTCACAGATGGGCCACTTCCTTTGAACATATACTGCATATAAGAGAGATGCCAGCATTAGGAGTTTTACAAAACTGTGTTTTTGTTGTTGTTGTTGTTGTTGGTTAACATAGTTATGTGGATGGATTTGCATCGTGTTGCCACAGGTCCACATTCATATACTCTTGAAACATACATGGGAAAATACTTGATCTTACTGTTGGCTTCACACTGGAATGGAGTGATTTCACAGCAAATTCTCATCCATACTAGTATGCCATTGCCATTAATGCTAAATATGACTT